>JAULCB010044068.1:0-10915 GCA_032358575.1 Dendronotus rufus | reverse complement strand
TACATATATATATACCGAATGTTGAGTTTATGATCCATTTTTGGTCATTTTGATTCCTAATATATATATATATATATGATAAATGATGACTGTAGTATTAGTGTTTTTCTTATAAATCAAATAATTTCATACCTCAAATAAGCACACTCCTTGGGATTTTGGACCTAAATGTGTGGTGATATTGATATAGGAAAAGTGAAAATTTCACAAGTATAATATGTGTATTTAATCAAATTACACCCGAATTGAACTGTGGAATGTAGAGACACTCTGTGTCGCATCGCGTCTTCCTCCCAATTTTTATGGGCTGCCACACAAACAATTCCTGTGACCAAATGTATGGACTGAAATCATTTACCTTACTTCACCAGATTATTAAGGGAATAACTTTAATTCATTTTTATACTTATATTTCTCAATGTTTTTGGGGATGAGATGGGATTTGATTTGGGCTCTAAGAAGGCTACATTGTATTAATGGATGTGTATATTAATTTGTCCTTTCAGCCTTCCAACATTAGATGACCTCTACAAGTTTTGCGGTGGTGCAACCGGATCTAGGTTGGTGTTTTATTTTGATGAAAGTAGATACAGTTTACTTTGTGATCCCTTTGCTTGGATCGTGTCTTTATTATTATTATATCTTTCACGTTTCCTATCCAGCTGCCACTTTTTGGCTCGATGCAATGCAATGTGATTCTTTTAAATATTCATCGATTTCCATCTCTGAATTCTGAATACGATTTGAGTGGTCAGTGGTAGTTCTATGATGAACAGAAGTTCAAAGTTCTGTTCAAAGCATGGCTAAAAGTTTCTTCAAATGCAAATAAGTACAGTTGTTCACTTCGGTATGTAATTTGCATTAATTTGGTTGAATTTCTCTTCTATTTTCCAGGGCAGGGGCATTAGGAATCAAGATGAAGGGGAAACTACACAGGGCTGCTGAACAAGAACGCTTATTCAATGAGGGTGAATCAGCTAAAACAGAGACAGAAAATGGGAATTCTGAGGAACCAGGGGAATCCAAAGAAAAAAGGAAGAAAAAGAAAAAGAAATCTTCAAAACAAGTAGATGATATTACAGAGACAGATGACACAGAAAAGACAACAGAAAATGAAAGTTTGATGCCCAAAATATCACAAGATTCAAAAGAAAATGATGAAACGGAAGAATCGATACGAAAAAAGCATAAGAAAAACAAAAAGCGTAAAAAGGAAGAGGACAGAATCACAGACCAGGTCTTGTGTGAAAGTGAGGAGAAAACTACTGCCGTAAAAAAGAGGAGAAAAACTAAAGAAGTGGAACCAAATCATGCATCTGGGGAAGAGAATGTCGAGTCTGTGTGTGAAGAAATGAATGGACATGTAAAACAGAAAAAGAAAAAAAAGAAACGTAAAGATTGATCACTGATATCATTCTATGTAAATTAATTGTACTCAAATTGAAATATTAAATATTGACTATCAACTTCTCAGTCTGGTCTGTTTTTTATCTATTCTGAAATCTTAATTTGGTATTCCTTCAGCCTACAGTTAAAAACGAATCTGACCAAAGCACTGCCTTCTTCAGCTTTTTATTTTAAAAAGTAAATAAAAGTATACTCGCTGGAACCCATTTTAAAAAGTAAATAAAAGTATACTCGCTGGAACCCAACTCCATGCTCGGTCTTAAATGGTGAATGAGGTAGATGCCCCAATAACCACCTTTGACAAATACAGAGCTGAAAAATACTATGGATCAAGAACTACGGTACTTCAAGCATGTGGTCAGCCCATTGTGTTCGTCATTGAATGGCGTTATGAGCAATACACATGATGCATACTCATTTGCTAACCATACATATTTCATGTTGCTCTCATTTATATGCGAAAATGAGAGGACCTCCAATGCAGGTTGGACCGGAGCTTATGCAGGTTTTCATTGTGTGAAGTGAACCAGTGACAAGCCACTTTCTGAAGTATGTGCCCATTTCCAGAAAATTTTAAGTGAAGTGCTTGGACCACCAAATCAGGATTCGAACCCAGGACCACCAGGCGGATGCACTGACTTACTTCTAGGTTACACAGACAAATCAGTAGAAAGAAAGCACAACAATGCATTGGAATGTTATTTCCTCATCATACTCGTATATAAATCTTTAAAAATATCTTAATTCTGTCCTCTTCTCTTTAATTATACTACCATGGCATCTGTACCTACTAGGGCCTACTGCTACTTTTTTAATGTATTTGGCATTGATCCAATTTTTCTTTTCCACCTTGCTTGGTTAACTAAGCAGTTGTGGCAGCAAATTATAATAGATCAGATAAGCTGGCGACAATCATCATTCTCTCCAACAGTGAATTGTGTGGTCGGAGGTTGCAGGCTCAAGCCCTGGTGCTACAGTCGGTCGTGGGATCGAATACCTAGTCCTATCGGAGACAGACAATAAATACATAGGTCTCGTGTGCTATTTGAGCCGTGGCAGTTGAAAAGTGAGGAGCAGGCCACAAGGCCGTTGCCCAGATCTATATTATAATGGTCTCTAGCGTATAGATTCAGAACAGGTAGATTCTTGTTGGTGTACCCAGTACATAAACTCATCTCTTCCATGTACACATACTGATTATATAAAGGGAAAGAAGACTTGTTGAATATGGCAAACATTTATTTTCAATGGGTAAAAAATACCTATAAAATTCTTCATCAAATAAACATTGAATTTAAGGCAACATTGAGTAAATATAGACATCTAAATAAATTCAGAAAGTAAAACTAAAACAATTTTTAAGAAAGCAATGATGATATTATTATTATGATCATTTGACAACAGGAAAAATCTTATTTGTATTGGTGTCCATTTCTTTGATGAATTCAATATAATAATAATACAGTGGGCGCCGGTTTCAACGAGAAGTCGGCTACAACGAGGCCAGTTGAAATCCCTGTATGCGACTTTTCGTTATATTAAAGGTGGGACTTCCTTATACTTATACTATACAGTCCATCTCCGATAAGAATTGAAACCCATACATCAAAGTCAAGCCATAAAAACTAGCTCCTGCCGAGATTCAAACCGCGGACATCCACACAGTGGATAAGTTTGTTACTCTAGAACACAACAGAGCCAATTAAATAAGGGTTATCAAAATATAATACATACATAAATAATAGGAGAGTTCATATATATGGCAAAATTGACATAACTTGAGAGAATCAACACAAGTAGGGTCTTAGTTGGCAGAATCTTCCACATAATCTCTCACTTGACTTGATATGCGACATGCATTGTTTCAACATTTAAGAATACTGAGAGATCGATTTTTCTTTCTTTAAAAAAAAGCATTTTCATATCACATCATGTCAAAAACATAACTTCTTTAAAACAAATCTCAACATGTTGCACTCTACTAACAACTTCAACTATGGTACAATATCAATATTATGGAATTATGATACAATTTTAAAACTAGAAGTAGAAGATAATAATACAAGAAAAATAAACTTTTATACCAAGCATGTTATATATTATAGTAATAACTAAACTGTCATCAGTCGAGTTAAAACGTTTTAGTAACAAGACTTAAAACATGATACACATATTTATATAGGTCTAATAAATGCCCCAGTATGGATAAACCCAAACCATATTTCACCACTGAACGACAACACAAACTAAACAAAGATCTTACAGCGTTAAGACATCTAAAACACTGTGATGAGATATCAGAGCCAAGTCAAGTCACTGAGCTCCTGTTTCAATGTCTCATCTCCTTCCAAAGGAAAGAGAGCGATCTTCACAACAAACATCAAGCATTTCATGCCTCGTTGGAAACTTCTTCAGGTGGGAGAGTAGAAAAACATAACATTATTGCCTTCATCTGAACTACAGAACATCTAATGAAAACGACTACACTAGGGACAAGAAGTGGGCTCATAATCAGGCACAAAAAGAGCAATATATCTAATGACATTTTGAAGAAAAAAGACAACTAATTGAAAGGCTACCTTATTACTATCAAGCACACAATTTGTCGTCCTCCAAACAATTGCATCAACTACTCACAACTCTCTTAATGACACAAATTTACAATAAAAAAATAGCTCAAACTTAATGGCTTACATCCTTATAGATCTACATCGTAGATTGTATCCGTTATTAATATTATATCCTGATTTTAGTGCATAATTCAACTGTCGTCTTGAAATTGAATTTATGGCATTATTGTGACACAAGCCATTAGTTTGTTTGGCAAAAGTCTTGGATCTTGTTCTGTGCATAGGAGAGTAGCTATTAGACATAACAGACTGACATGTAAAATGGGAATCATCAGCGTAAGGAATACTGTGGCTTGAATTTACACCACCAAAACAATTCGCAATAGTCTTGGGAGCATTTGGCACTTTATCAGATTGACAGATATTAAAACAGTCATTATCCGAGCGAGTTTCAAATAATGGAAGTCTATCCTTCAGTCCTATACGTGTGCGAAGCATGGACGGCTCCTCAACAGTTAAAATGTTTGGAGATCTGTTGACAAAATGAAAGAAATGATAGATTATAACATTCATTTCTAAAGATTGTGTGTGAATATAAAGATAAATGAATTTCAGTGACTTTCAAATTAGCGTTCTAAGTTTCCATGGACTTAATTTGGACTTGGAAAGTTATGCTACAGGTGATCTTTACATAAATCATTCTGTTCCACTTTTTTGTTTAAATTGTCTTTAAACTAAACTTCCTTTCAGTTGAATATGCAAATATTTTTATAACCTAATTTTTTTACATAAATATGGCTGCTCTGGCATTTAGTTTTTAATTTTTTAACTGATTTAGACTCTAGTAGTTACTCTTATATAAACGTATTTCAATTGACATTCTTATAATTTCATTTATGTACCATGTTATATCTTTATTACCTTTGTATAGATGCCATTGCTGTTGAACTAACACATGTTCATGTAAATCGCATAGAGTATGACCTGGTCATGAATATGCCCTATATAAATGTTATGTACTACCGGGTACTATTATTATTATTATTACTAATAATATTTATACAGATAAATAATGTAAGATGATGCTCACATTTCTCTGAAGACTCTTTGAGACTGGGGTGTAGATGTAAAGCCCGAAAAGGAGTGGGTGAAGATGTTTTCATTTGTTTTACTCAACCGTCTAGGTTTTCGTCTCTGTCGTCGGAGATTTCTCTGAAAAGAGAAAGAAATTTGATAACAAACTAAAGATTCCACTCAAATGAAAATTATTCAGATAAAAGACACAAATCTATAAGATTCAAGAATATATAAAGTTTTATTGAAAATTCTGTACAAGAAAAGAATTCACACACATGAATAATGAAGAGAAAAAAAACAAAAAACATTAACCCTTTTATTGCCATCAATAACTGCAGTCATAACTTCCAATGTAGTTTCATATTGCCACTGCAGTCGTATCCTTACATAGCACAATAAAAACATGAATAGAAACTAATGCGATGTATGGCAATAAAAGGGTTAACCCTTTGAACCCTGACCCCCTGAGTCTTAGTCCCCTGCACCTGGGCTCCTTAGCCAAATCCACCCAAATATGCCACACCGAATAATACATTTCAGCTAAGACCTGATCTGTTGTCAACAAACGCTGACGTTTGTTAGATTCACTTGACGTCAAACGTTGCAGTTGTGACCCGCGTCATCATGAAAATTTGCACATAAACTTCACACAAACAAGCTCATGGAGGCAGCGCAGACACCTTTAGAATAACATATCTATCACATGATGTCAGCTTCTTATACTGATTGGTTGACTTGAATTAGAAAAACTACGTGTTTAAATGACTCATTACTCTCCAGGCGAATTACACAGCGCGCTCGGTATATAGTAACGATAGTAGACGCAACCTGCTTGTCACTCAGGCCCATCGGGTTAAAGCAAATTTTCTTATTGTTAGAATCAATCATGTAGAATTCAATACAATACAACTTAAATTATAAAAACTGTTTAAAAGATTCTAAGAGTAAGTTACACATCAAAATGCAATATTGTCTCCAAGTAAGATTAACAACAAAACCACTAATTTGAACAATGGAATACCAATAGAGCAGATGAAGTTGGTATAGGAGTGAAAATGATTATAATTTTTCTTTTGCAATGAAATGGGTGAACATTTTACAAATGTATACTTTTTACACAACACAGTTGTTAACAGCTTATGATCCATATAATTCAGAGCATGCTCCCTACACTGCGATGCAGTATAAAAAGGATTTAAATAAAAAAGAAACAAAATATATTTTTTACCATAATAGCCCCTTCACTTGGTTGGCAATCACTTCGATTTTGTTGCTTTTGAGCTGAAAGATCGATATGAAAATGAAAAAATACAGAAAGTAGCATTTCGTAAACATTACTGATTACATAACAAATGTTGAGAAGTTGCAAAATCCTGTGATAAAGTTGAAGGTACACAGTAGGCTGATCTATAAATGTCCTGAAATCCAGACCGAGAGATGATACTTTTTTCCCCTATACCATGTATTAAATTGTTAAGAAAATACATTGTTTCAGATAGTTTGTAAAATCAACTGTTAACATCAAATTTCGCAAGTAGTATATTGCATGAGAAGTATGTGGTTTCAAGATCTTAATATGATTAATACGATTAATTCCAATTTGGTTACATTTTTCACTCTCAAAAACTCTTCAAACTATTACGTGATGAAAAATTTACCCAGCTCCAAGGCACACGTCAAATATTCCAGTTTTAATATCTTGACTCGTAAGACAATCTTTTTAGCACCACAAATCTTGAGTAGAGACGGAGTAATCACACCCTTCTCAAAGGCTTGGAGGATTGTACCCGATTTGTAATCCTCCCACAGTCTTCGGCATGAACCAAAGGACGTACATCGTATTGTGAAACGGACACTCCCTTCACTCAAATCCGACAATTCACCGTGACGACATAAGATTTTTAAAGAGTGTAAAATTTCCATAGAATCCTAAAAAATAAGAGAGAGAAACAATGAAATGGTGTAAGAAAGAAAAAGTTGATTATAACATACTATGACAGGAATATGCAACACATAAATAGGAGAGATGAAAGGGAACCAGAGCTAGTTTGGGGGGTGTGCTGCACAGTATAAATGTACAATATCATCATATTGTTTCTTTTAAATATGGTTGTATACATTTTATTAAACTATACATAAATGAAAAGAAAAAGGAATATGTTTATGTCATTAAACTACTTTATAACATTTATGGCATATTTTGCTATTATTCTCTTTCAAATATTTAGTTCTATTATGTCATACAGTAAATATCATCATAGGTCACCTTTAAGGCTACATTGGTTTGTTGCAATTCCTTCTTAAACTGTTCAAATGATGCAGCTGTCCCATCACGCCGTCGAATGTGAACAAAGGCAGCTTGATAAAAAAAATTGAAAAAATTATTTCTATTCTAAATACATAAAATATCACAATTTCAATATTTCCTACAACATTGAATGACCAAAGAAAACACATTTGAGAGATACTTCTTTTGAATATAATAAACTTATACAATTCAATCACTGAATGCCATTTATGATGATACTAATACTAGAAGTTTTCAGACTTTGTTAGTTTTATCTCCTTATAAACACAGAACAGTCATATCAAAGTCTGGAACTCCTACTTTTAGTCCATCTCTGATTGGACTGCAATCGAGATAGAGAAGTCCAAGTACTACTGAAAATCAAACAAATTGGTCTCAGATATTTAACTTTTAGAGTTACTATCTAACTTACTTGCTGATGAAAACCCACAATACAATTCTTCCTTGTCCATCCAGTGCAATGCTAGAAATATATGTGCACTATTTTAAACAACAATACAGATAAAAACAGTCACCTTTGGCCATGATCAATACTTGCTCTTCGACCTCTTGACAAGTGCAGGTAGATCGTTTTTTACTCCTGGGTACAACTCTTTCACACTCAACATCCACATTCAATTCACCTGCAATAACAATTGATATAAAAAGGGAGGGATTCAAACACACTGACGTATCTAGAAAAGCATCAACAAAGGTTGATTTCTTCAGTTTATCTATATATCTAATAATCATTGCACGAGGTATTACTCTACTAAATAAAAACTCACCTGTTCTACGTTTGCGCTTTCCTCTGCTTTCTGTAGGCGGATCAAGTCTATTTGCCAACCAACCTTGCAGTGTCCTTCTTAGAGACGACACAAACACATGAAAAGCTTTGTCAGACCGCCTGACTATAACATTAAGAAGTTCCTGGAAAAACAAAATATGATATAATTTAACTGTAGTCATGCAGGAAAAAAGAACAATTATTTAATCACATTTGATAATGACAAACAATAAATAACAAAAGTATAACTCATAAAAATATTTTAAATGTTAATTCCAGATGTAATGATATTGCATATTTTTACTTTTCAAGCTATTGAAATCAATTTTTTTTACAGTAGCCGCTGTCTAAACGCATGGTAGTTGGGAGGAGGCTTGTGCACATTTCATCATACTGAGAGGGCATACGTTTTAGCCCTGGCAAGTACATAAGCATTGATATTAGGTTTTTATATATACATCGTGTGCGTATACCAAATAATATCCACTAGAGTAAAACTGATTTTATAAGCACGCACTGATAAATTCTTTAAAATGACAAAACATTTGTACTAGGCGTTGTATAAACATTAAATTCTTTCTTTAACCTACCTCATTGATAGTTTCGACAGAGTTCTTTTCCTTGATCCGACTGACATCAGTATTGGAAAATATTTTCTTTGAAATGAGATCATTGAAAATGTCATCAGGGGTCATGTTTTCGACAAGCACATCTCTGTTTTCTCTCAAAGCCTGCTTGTGCTGAGAAGTCATCACATCATCTAGTGACAAAAAAAATGAAGACTTTGAAATGACATTGCTAACAAATGAGCAACCATTAATTTATACCTCAAA
This sequence comes from Dendronotus rufus, assembly GCA_032358575.1. Lineage (NCBI taxonomy): Eukaryota > Metazoa > Mollusca > Gastropoda > Nudibranchia > Dendronotidae > Dendronotus > Dendronotus rufus. The sequence continues at coordinate 1,954 of JAULCB010044068.1, read as the reverse complement.
TACGGACCAAACTATCGTTATTTGCATTGATCCCAAGCCTTAAAAGTAACGATTGGCAGTCGGAAAAAAAATAATAAAGGTGATAAATGGAAAAAAAGACAGAAACAATAAAAGTCAAAGAAATGAAACAGTGATGATGATTGAATAAGCCTGACATCTCTGGAGACCAATCATGAGATAAGACTTAAAATATATTCAAAACCGTTTTTGAGACAAAATATCCATGGATACGAAAAAGTATTATCCACATCTACGTCAGGACACAGATCTACCAAAATAAAGTAGAATGTCAAACAGACCCATTCGTTTTAAATTCCTTACGGAAAAACTACTCAAATGATATGTAAGTAATGTAAGTTTGTTTATAGCATTAAGCTATAACAGATGTAACAGGGATGCCAAATTCCACCTGTCTAGCCCTAGTACAGAATTTTTTACAAAGGGGTTGCAACTTTTCAAATATCGCTGGTCCCCAAAGAGTTAAGATAAGAAAATTAATAAAAGAATGGTGTACAGCTCAATTGGTTTAGGGGATGTGCCTGTTCCTGAGGCAGACACAAGTTCTGTTACCGCTATTGAACATTTTTGTCAATATTCTTCTCTTCTGAAAAGTCTTAATTAACACAAATTAAAACAAATAATATTTTTTTATACAATAAGAAACCCAAAAACCTTCATATTCCTCAAAAGATCTGTTTGAATCCTCCTCTTCTCGAAAGCTGGTGCTAGCCAATGAAGAACCAAGAACAGACGCGTGTAATGATCTCAATCTGGCCTGAGATTCTTCTAATGAAGTATTCAAAACTGACTCAGAAGAAGGATTATCACCTGTGCCTCGAAGTGAAGACTGCAGTGTAGAATTCTCTGAAACAGTTTTAAAAATCAAATCAATAAATCTTATCACATATATTATACAAAATGATCTAATAAAGATTTTATTTAATTCTACTTTCATTACCATAATATGAATTTATACCCTTTTTTTAAAACAAAAAATTCATCTATTCATCAACAATAGATTATATAAATAATATCATTTATACCTATTCCAAGGTATTATGTAAATATTTCAATTCAAAACGAATTTAAAAGTTAATAATCGACACTCCTCATTAAATTTATTGAAATGAAAAAATGTATCCCATACATATTTTTTTAAGGCTGTGCTTATTCCCAACCGGTGTTGGTCTAGTTTTTCCGGTGTTGGCCAGATCATTTTGTTGCATATTTCCAACAAAAACCCTTTGTTGGCCAGTTGCCAGATTGCATATTTCCAACAGAAACCCTTGAAAAACTAGTCCAACACCGGTTGGGAATAGCTTAGACACTTCCTTTTTTTAATTCATATTATCAAGTTTGAGAGCTTGAATTTTACTCTTTGCTCCGAACATACCCTTGCAATCATTCTTTCTCAAATTTGTAAAGATAAACTCCAGTTTCTTACTCCCTGATTTAATGGATGACACACTGCCTTTCAATTCTTTTAAACGCATCTCAAGCTGCTGTCGCTCACGATTCTTCTTTTCAAGCTCCTCCTGAACAGAAAGAAAATACTTTCAAATGATAAACTTTTGTAACATTAATCTGTTTAAAAACAAAACTGCATTTTACTTGTTCAATACAGAATTTACACTTACTGCTGGACCTATGGCAAAATAATTTTTTTTAAAGAATGTGATGTAAATAAATCAACATAACTAACCTCTTTAATTTTGTACAATATGTAGCATCTTTGCAAGCATCAGAATGGTAGTTAGAGGTGATTCAATTCATATAAAAATATTACAAAATGCTTTATTAACTGAGAAACATTTTCTAAACTTTTTTTAGAATTAAAAGACCAGACATGAATTTATTTTTACACACCAAATTGGGTAAATTTTAATTTTTAATTTTCACCCACATTCACTAAGGAACGTCGTTCAGAATGTCAACAATGAATGACTGATTTGTG
>JAULCB010043958.1:0-10919 GCA_032358575.1 Dendronotus rufus | reverse complement strand
TCTCTCTCTCTCTCTCTCTCTCTCTCTCTCACACACACACACACACACACACACACACACACACACACACACACAGACACACACACAGACACACACACGCGCGCGTGCGCGCGAAAACACAAATGAACACACACACACAATCATTGATTAGGTATAGATTAGTAGTAGCGACGTGCAGAGTAACAGCATCAATTAGCGAGGGAGAGGGACGGGCAGAGGAGGGGTAGAGGAGGGGTGGGTGGGGGAGGGGGCAGGCAGGCTAGCGTCCACGGAAGCAGGTAGAAAAGATGAGTAATGCCTAGATGGCTAGAGCGTAGGGGAACGTTTCGATTTGCTATATTCTGTAGTGTGAACAAATAATTTGTCGAAACAGTCCTTTTTCACTTTCCGATGTAAAACAACTAGGGTTTAAGTAAAAGTAAAAGCACATCGTAGTCAAAACAATGACATGATGAATGGGATGATACCGCTTAGTGGTAAATTGATGATCGATGATTAATACGAATGTTAGAGCTAAAGATAGAATGAACGGTTTTCATGAGAAATACAGTGTATAGTAAAATTTGATAGGTCAGAAAACGAACAAAAAATGTATAATATATCTAGACATAGAATAGCTTTGATGACGGAGAGGCGGAGAAGTACCAGTACTAGAACTAGAAGTGGCATAACGAAATTCTTCGTATTATCTCCTGAAAAGTAGTAATTCCCGTAATGAGTATCTAGATAGCACGATCTATGAGTATCTGAATAGTTTCAATGTCACCCTATCACGAACAAAATTAAATTATTATAGTTCTCGGATCGTTGTTCTCACCCGAGAGTGAATTCCCGAACCGTGTAACGAATACTATGCACGTAGTCTGTCTTACGGTGTAGTGGTAGATAGTCTAAACAGCGAGTAAATAGTTACACGGAGTGCACAGTAGGGTTACGTAGTTGCTAGTGAATAATAATACACACAAAAAAAAAATATGAAACCTCCAAACGAAAAAAGATCTCCGCTCCCCTTCACAGATTGCCAACAGAGATTTTCCCAGCTGACCAACTTAAAACATCACTACTTGACGCACACGGGAGAAAAACCTTACGCCTGTAACTACATGGGTGCGTACGATACTAGTACTAGTAGAAGTAATAATAGTCCATAGTCTTGCTTAGTGTCCTGTATCAATACATAGTAAACACACTACGCTCTTACTTAGTGTTCTTTATCAACGATAAACGACATGATAATAATAACGATAATAGTATGCAATCTTACTCAGTGTCTTAAGTCAAAAATATAACATAGTAATAGTATTCATCTTGTAGGGGGGGGGGGGGCAGGAGCGAACAGAAAGATTAGTTGCTGGGGCATTTATTATGAGATGATACTGGTAAACAGCGGTGGCAGCTTCTTTGAGTCAACTTGTGCTATGAGCCAAACAATAAGTGCATTATTAGACAAATAAGTAGTGATTATGATATTATATAGAGCAGGAAAAACGGTATCTGACTCAAAATCAAAGAACAGTAACTCTAATGATACTCTGATACATAAATTATAATGTCAATAATTATGTACACGAGAAATAATAAATAGTATATTATTATTTATTATAGTAAAAAAAGGCAAGCGACGCATGACAAAACAGCGCTACAAAAGGATTGTGATGATAATTTACTAGATACACGAGTTTGGGTCTTTTTTCCTCAATACTTCTATAATAATATTTCTCAATCCCAACGAGGAGTGAAGACAATAATAACCCCAACAAAGTTAAGTATTCTATTTATAGTGACAAAATGGTGTCGTAAACTAAGAAATTACAGTGTTTTTATAGGAGACATTATAGTGTCGTTATAGGAGAAATAGTGTCGTTATAGGAGAAATTGTGTTGTTATAGGAGAAATAGTGTTGTTATAGAAGAATAAATAATGTCGTTATAGAAGAAACTGTGTTGTTATAGAGGGATTTGTGTCGTTATAGAAGAAATTAGATGGTGTCGTTATAGAAGACATTTTAATTAATGGTGTCATTATCGAAGAAATAGTGTCGTTATAGGAGACATAATGTCGTTATAGAATGGGGTGTAGAGGTAATAATCGTATGGACCAGTACAAGTACAAGAGGGGAAAAGCTTGATGGCTTCCTTTCCTCTTGTTTCAGGCTGCACCATGCGGTTTTCCCAGCTAACCAATCTCAAACAACACATGCGGTCCCATACGGGGGAAAAACCGTACGCCTGTACCTACATGGGTGGGTAGACCTTTTGTGTGTGTGTGTGTGTGTGTGTGTGTGTGTGTGTGTGTGTTGGATTAATTACTATTATTATAGATGTAATAATATATCATTATGTCTAGTTAATAAACCTTGTTGGTCTCTGTCTATGCACGCAATGTCTGTTCTTGAAAGTAAAAACGCAGGGTAGTAATAAAACGCAACCTAAGGGAAATAGGATACATTATTAATTGTCTCTTAGTTAGGATAAATTATGAATTATGATAATCATATTATTACAATGTGAGAAGAAACGAATGTTAATGAATATCACCTAACTTCAAGTTTGTAGCATTGATTATGGAGATATTTTGAGATTGATATGATATGATATTAAATTAATGGTAGTACGATTCGTCGTTATGGATCGTTGAGTGAAAAGTAATTTCAACACCTAAAGTCATAAAGAATGATAATAATAATTTTATGTTGAGACAAGCAATTATGATTATCCAAATTGGGGAGATAACTACGATTCGAGGCAATGATTGGTGCTGCTGCTGTTGTTTGTTTTTGGTCGTTACTTTTTTTAAATTTCAGAACAATCCATTTCTCTTTAATTGGTAAGACGTGAAGTAGACCTTAACGAAAAGTTAGTAACTATTGTACGATGCAATGGATTGTTAGGTTAGATCCAATTCTGTTTTGAAACGAGAATGATAAGGTGTACTCTTCCATTTTCAATTTAGATAGTATTACAAAGCTGTATTGTATTACATTATTGTAAAAAGTCGCTGATTATAATCCATCGGTTCTCCTAATAATGATACTATTACATATTACTACTCATTGTCGGTTAGAGATTCTGATGATAATCTTTCAAGAACACCCGTGTACGACGATGCATCGATCAGAGAATACGTAATAATAATAATAAAAAAAAAGCATTTATAGTGCGCTTTCCATAAAAGTAAACATTCATCTCAAATCGCATAATAATAATCTTCATTATTTGTTGCCTATTAATAATGTGACAATGTCCAATCCATCCTTAAAATAATAATAACAACGAGAACGCATCATCCGTGTTCGATCTGTTGGGGGAATGAATGAATTGAATAACATTATCAGTGAAAAAGGGGAAAAGCTTGATGGCTTCCTTTCCTCTTGTTTCAGGCTGCACCATGCGGTTTTCCCAGCTAACCAATCTCAAACAACACATGCGGTCCCATACGGGGGAAAAACCGTACGCCTGTACCTACATGGGTGGGTAGACTGATAATGATGATAATAATAATAATGTGTCCAAATATTCTAATAGTCAGCCACAAAGCCGGTTTGATCAGCTGCCATACAAATATCCCATGATGATGATGATAATACGACTATCTAGACCTAGTATAGTTAGTCTAGGTGAGCAGAAAGTATGGCCATAACCTCCAAGTCCGATCTTGGAGCCTCACTCTAGCGTCGAAACCTTCTTCTCTTCCTAGTAGGAGATCGTTCTTATTTCTTATTCACGTCCGATACGGAATAATAGAACGTAATGTCGTCATCATAAGTCGTTTTCCTGAAGGCTAAAGTGCAAAGAACAAAGACCCTTTCGGAATGTTATTCTTCGTTTCTAATAGTCGTATTGTCTTCACATTACTTCTTTTTTGTAGTTAGATAGTTCTTGGGAGAAAAGAAGAATGGCAATTCTGGTATCTTATCAGCATAGGGAATGGAAGTATACGAATATGAACGGGTGACGTCTCTGTGTCATCTGCATGAAATATAATATATTTATTATATCTTTAAAAAGATAACTTTCTGTCCGAGCCTAGCGTCTAGGTTATCTCCTTTTTACATCACAGTTAGTTGCCACGGTAAATTAAGTGAAATACGCTAGCATTGTCTGACTTAAATTTCAAACTTTTCAACTTATTGTTTCAACGAGTGGGGGAAACCTGTCAAGTGGAATATTTGTTTTGGAGCTTGAGAAATATTTGCCGCTGGCTTTGTGTCGAGACGTATATTATTATGAAACTGCCTGATGATTTGGTGATTGTGTTGTGTTGTATGATTGTAATTACTTACAGTGAACATTAATGTATTATCATATTACACATAGAATCAAGGCAGTTGTCAGGTTTTAAAATAATTTTCTCGAACAGATTAGCACAGATTATTCATGTCGTATTATGCCATAGATGTGTTAGCCACTTGCTTCATTGTGGTTTCATTTTCGGTAATGATAAAGAAGTTAATTTCATCTGTTAACACGAATATAAATATGTGTCGGAAATTACCGTAAATTTTACATCGGTAACGATGTAGCTTCTCCAATTTAGTTGGGGGGGGGGGGGGGGGAAGAGAGGGCGGCGCCCCCACGAGAGTTCGGCTAGCTGTGGGGTTATTATTTGTTTTGGTCTATCTAGTCCCGACGTGACAATCTGGTGAGCTTCTTATATTATAGTACCGATCGCTCATCTCCACTACTCGACGTCAAATCAATGAGAGCGTTGGTCTCATGTATAAGCCTTTCAGAAGTTCAGAGGATTTATCATTGAAGTTAAAAAATGTTCACCCCCCCAGAAAAACCGTTCTCTATTACACATTTGTTTTGGGTGATAAATGTAGATATCAAACTGTTACAATCCAGACTTTTTATTCTCGGTGAAGTGACAGAGGAGCAGTTTACCTCTTCTTTTTTGTGTCAAACTATGCCAACGCAGGGTTAGATCATCATCCGACTCGTCAGTAGTAGTACCGACTAGCGTTATGTTTCTATCAAGTAGTAATAATATATATATATATATATATATATTCTTCCCTAGCTGTGGAGGGGGGTTGGGGGCGAGTTGGGATAAGGGGTGGGAGGGGGGGGGGAGGGGGTGTGGAAGAGAGAGGATGTTAGGGTTAGATAACAATCAGTTAAAAATAATGATAGATATAAGATTATGGATGTTTGTGATTTGCAGTCCAATAAATGTATAATCTTGCTAGTGTTTCTGTACTTAAAAGTAAAAGTTAAAGAATTGATGCTTGTCGTTGTAGTAGTGTGTTGTAGTCCCGATTTGACCAATGCCTGAAGCAGAGTACCCTCCCCTTTCCCCGTTTCAGGCTGCACCATGAGATTTTCCCAGCTGACCAATTTAAAAGTGCACATGCGGTCCCACACTGGGGAAAAGCCCTACTTCTGTAATTACATGGGTGGGTAAACAATCTCAACTTGTTGATGTGATCATTCTTATTCGTATTATTAGTATTATTATTCTTGTGTGTACACGTCTTTGACTTTGATTGACTCAGTGCTGGACTTAGCAGGTAGGAAAGGGAGGGGGGGGGGTGGCAAGGTGCAATTATTGGACATTGCATATATTCTGACTACGGCATCGATCTGTCGGACGTCATTCTATTATGATGTACAATACGGACGCCTAGTCTAAAGATGGTCTTCATTCATCATTGCGGTACTCTTCTCTTTCCATCAATACCATCAATGATCTTTTTTTAGTTGGTCTAGGTTGACAGTCCATCTTGTCGAATATTGGTATCGATAACCAGATACTATGCTGGTAATCGAAGCATACTTTTCTGCTCTCTTCTCGTCTCTCCAATAATATAGAAGATGATGATAAGATGGAAGACATCGTGGTGTAGTTAGGCGTAGAAATGTATTCTTAGAAAGAGTCGGTGGTTCTTTTCACGAAATGCCTCATACATAATGTCTGTGACGGCAGCGGTCTCTAGTCAAATCTAAGTCTGGCACTGGTCTTTGTATCTTTTTTGTTGTAGTTGTGAGTATAGACATGAAGAAATAATGTATTAAAGCATGTACAACTATATCAATGTAGTCCAAAAGAATGATTATAACCGAGTCATGTTGGAGTTGTGTACTATTTCATTCCCATGTAATATACCATAGTATATTCCGTAACGTGATTCCCATGTTCCCGTTTACGTTACAAATTGTTCGGCAAATTTCTAATAAATTATAGTGTGTAGGAAAATGTCCAAAATATCAAGTACATAATTTCTTCGGCCAGAATGTTATAGTTCTGCTAGTTGTAATGGCTAGTTACTTAGTTTCTTCAGATTATGGGATTAGTGGTTTGATAATCTTCAATGCCAGCACATACATTTAAATAATGGCTGATTTTCTGAAGGATTGGCTCACAAAAAATATACTTCTTAAATAGATTCAAAATCTGTTTTTCGTCCAACTTAGCGCTAGATAATTGCAATTCTGTGATATTTGACGTATGAAGCTGCTATCGTTATGATGAGTGAAGGGGGTTGAAGGGAATTGATTGTGACACATTTTGACAATGATCAGATTGATGAGTTCTGCTAAACGTTTGTCTCGTAGGGCTTTATAGATATACGTATCTATATCTAGACGTTGTAGTTGTTGGCATGCCATATCATTTGTTCCGGCAGAAAACTGCTCAGTCTCCAATCTCCTTGTTTCAGGGTGCACCATGCGGTTTGCCCAGCTAACCAATCTCAAACAACACATGCGGTCCCATACGGGGGAAAAACCGTACGCCTGTACCTACATGGGTGGGTAGAATTCTCTCTTCTGTTTGTTCGGTGTGACTCTCTCTCTCTCTCCCTAGGTTCAAACACTGATCTTACTTACTTAATGTGATCTCCAGTCCCTAGACTTATTATCATGATCTCTGGCCCCAGGCATAGCTAGAGTCTGAGGGTTTGTTCTCTCTCTCTCTAGGCTAAAAATAAAAACATGGCGTGTATCTAGTATGATCCTGCTATTTCTCAATGTTTTATGGCACAGAACCTTCAAAGTAAGATACGCTATCTGTATATTTCACTCTGGAATAGACGAATATAGATATAATGTGTGTCATTTTCTAGTTTTTTTTCTAGTCCACGAGCGTCAACTATTTGTTTATGTGTCTGTTGAACTCGTTCGGTTGTGAATAATGAAACTGAATTTGTTTCCAGACATCTGATTGAATTTGACAATAGATTGTATCATGTCAGTAGCTGTTAGAATTGGGAAGTTGGAAAGGTGGCCAGGGGCAAAGGGAGGGGTGGGGGGGGGGGGGGTGTTTGTAACTAGACTAGGACATCAGATCCAGTTTGAAGGATACAGTTATAGTTGATTTAATCTGCATAACAAATTGCATGGGTAGTACCATATTATAGTCAGATATCACAAATTGCAATTGTATAATAATATTCTAGTATAATATTATGATATTTTGGTTTGGTTTTTAGTCAATAACTATCCATTGTGTCGAAATGACTTACATACTACTATATACAAGTTTATTAAAGAGAAAATAATGGGTCTCCCGACATAGATAGGTTTGCTTAGAAATGTATTTTTGAAAGGAGATACTTCTTTTGAAAGGTCTAGCAGTGGTGTGTATCTATTGACAATCTGTATTGTTACTTTTACCTAATAGTATTGAATCTATTGACAATCTGTATTGTTTGTTACTTTTAGAGTTACTTCTTTCATAATATCATTATGTCCGAGCTCATCTCTGTCGGGTATCCCCCTCTCTCTCTCTCCCTCTCTCTGTCCCCATCTCCATATTTCAGGCTGCACCATGCGGTTTTCCCAGCTAACCAATCTCAAACAACACATGCGGTCCCATACGGGGGAAAAACCGTACGCCTGTACCTACATGGGTGGGTAGCGTTTCCTCATCTTTGTATATATATGAAAACAAAAAGAAAAGAAAAATGAAAGAAGTTTATGAATTCGATATCATTTATTTGATCGGTACTAATGTCTTGCCTTGCTTTCAAAGGCTACTAGCAGATATTTCCCAGAATTACAGTTCCTGACTGTAAATTGATATTTCGCTTGTTTTCGACAGTTTTTAAAACTGGTATATTTATCATTTGATAAGTATGTACAAGCATTGATCCAGTTCTCAATCGACAAAGACTTTTAGTCAGTCTACTATAGCTGTCTGTGTGTCATAGATGTGGCGTCGGCAGCCTAGTGGTCAGCGTATCCGCCTGGAGATCGAAGGGTCCCGGTTGCGAATCCTGACTGGGTCCGACGTTGAGTCCATTGGCGCTGGACTTCCGGCGACAGCAGACGTGTTTTTTTCTCAGCTGACGAAATTTCATCACTGTATTTCCACGTCTGTAAACCCAATTTCCGAAAGGATTAATAAAGTTTTATTAAATTTTTATTTAATTTAATCTTTAGATATCATTTTGTGTTTGTTTTATACTTTGGGAGTCTATTTTCATCTTATTTGTTTCACGAAATTGTATGTCCAAAAAATAAAAAAATAAAAACGCATTTTTGCCTTTATCATTACCAAACATTAATGGCACACGATTTATAATTATTCGTATCTTCCTTGCCATTTATTGCCTCCCTGGCATTTATAGCCAAATGTTAAAATGTTTTCTAACAAGGCTAAATGATATTTCAAGTTATTCGGCAACAAGAAGCTGATCCAGAGTTGAACTTCCTGTTCAACTCTGGATCAGCTTCTTCGTTTCATTAATGACATACTGAATCAGTCCTTTATATTCCTAGTTTTACACTAATTGATCATCTTGCCACAATTTTTTAAGGATATAAAAATATGTTATAGCTTGAAATAAGAAACCTTTGTTGGCGAAAAGAATGTCGGTCTGATACATTTTTTCTCCTCGTTCGTATTCTATTGTTTCTTTTTCACAGGGGACAGTTCACTTTGAATAATAACAATATAGAGTATCTTATAATTGTAGGCATATCTACCCATTTCTCATTGATTTCAACATATTCTACGACATATTATATTATCTAAACTTGGAGAGTTATAGTGGAGACGATATATTTATATTGACGGTGAGCGAAGAAATAAATGTCCAAGAGTTGACCTAACCCTCTTTCTCTGCAGGCTGCACACATCGTTTCTCCCAGTTAACGAATCTCAAAGTTCACATGCGATCGCATACAGGGGAAAAACCCTACGTGTGCACGTTCATGGGTGCGTAACTCTTTCCTCGTAGATGTAGAGTAGTAGTAGTAGTAGTAGAATGATGTAGTAGTTTGTGTCCTTGTCTACAGTCCGCTACCACTGCATGCTCTCTGCTCTCGATGTGGACAAAATCATTATGATTTCATTTACTGCTTGATTGATTTCTGTATAATAATATACTGTCGATACCAGTGTTCGTTTGAAAAGGGCAACACGTGGAAAACGTCACCCCTTTTTTTCCTTTGGCTGAGAAAACAAAGTTAATAGTAGCGACTACACGATCGAAAGGAATGGTTGCTGTGTTTCAAACAGGAAAAAAAGAATGGCCAAGATTTTAGACAACGGAATAATGAAGGAAGACGAGATGAATAAAGAGAGAAGGAAAAGACTTTAATAGATAACAAGACGACTGGACTCAAATTTCCTCCATGTCGAAGTGTAGTTGTGTATTGGACGCTGTCAAGGACTGGAAAACGCATCAAACTCGTATTTTTAATAATAATCTTGTGTTATTTTACAAGCCAAACGTTTCGTAGGCTGGGTTATGCTGCATGTCTGAATGTCACACAGGATGGCGACGATGTATGTTTTATTGTTTTATCTCTATGGCTTGAAAATGAGGGGGCTTTTGCACGTTCATCCTAATAATAGTTTAAGCTATCAATCCGTGACTGCTATAGGCAAACGGTGGGTGGACAACACCAAGACATAGTTTCGATATTATTTGAATTTCGACCCAGCGATGAACCGAGTTGCGGTGTCTTCACAGACGAAAGAAAGACTGGAGGTCGAGTGACGACGAAAATAGGGACACGAACACGGCTACGGTCAGTTGATGGTCGCCTCCGAACTGGGCAGACTGACTGCAAGAGACGAGACAGGACAGGACGACCAGGTGTCGTTGTCACTATTATCAAAAATCTATCGCTGGCCTCAGCAATTGTGGATTGCAAGCCACTGGTGAGGATAATCCTACGTTGAAAAATGGACGGGAAGGGGAGATCGTGGTATACAACAAACAGTCTTCTCCATCCAAACTCTATGAAGCGGTGTGCTGGGCTACTGCTATACTCGTGAGGCACTGGGAAGCTGTGGATTATTAAAGGAAGGGAGACATTGATTGCATCACGGAAATCACGGAAAGAGATCAAGAGGAAGACAACAATGGATGGGTGAATCGATAGGTAGGCAGAGACAGGAAAAGTGACGACCTACCTGTCTTTAAGTAGACATGTCGCATGAAAAGGAGCCGATGTAAAATCTCTACGGTACACAATGATGATGATAACGACGACGACGACGATTATGATGATGCTAGTTTATATGAGTGTATGTCGTAATGAATACACTCAATGAATGACGGTTGCTTCATTTTTGAAATAGATAGAATGCAACATTTTATTTTCTGTATGCTTTTGGTGTCATGTACATTGTGGCGGTGAAGTCTCTTGAATAAGAAAATATGGGGAATGATGGAAAGAAGGAAAATAAACCCTTGACAAATTACATCCAAAATTACATCCAAAGTAGTAGTAGAATGGTAGTCATGCATGTGGTTATGGTATCTACAGCAGCCTCAACAGCAACTAAAGACTCAGTGATTATGGTATCTACAGCAGCCTCAACAGCAACTAAAGACTCAGTGAAAGCACGAGTTTATGTATATATGTGGGCGAGAGAGAGAGGGGGGAGAGAGAGAGAGAGAGAGAGAGAGAGAGAGAGAGAGAGAGAGAGAGAGGGAGAGAGAGATAGAGAGAGAGAGAGAG
>JAULCB010043736.1:0-10924 GCA_032358575.1 Dendronotus rufus | reverse complement strand
AACCATGGACAGCAACACCCTTTTAGTCGCCTCGTACGACACGCAGTAAGCACACGTTGGGTCTATTCTTGTATCCTGAGGATACTCCCGGACCCCACACGGGGGAAGTAGGTAATGAAGTAAACTTGCATTGATCAAGTATAATACTGTACTATCTTTAAAAAAAAATTAATACTAAAAGAAAACATAAGTGCATCTCAAATACATTAATTAAACCACAGATACACACATAGCTGTTATTTCAACGCTATTGTGGAATAAAAGGGAAATTTATAAAATGCAACATAAACAACAATAAAGAAAACAATTAAAAATATGATGATTATAAAAGGATTCAAATTCGGACTATTTTCACAATGATTATAATAATAATAATAATGATAATGATATTGCACATTTCTAAAGCACAATTTATCCCCAAATATTGTAGGCTTTGAGTGTGTCTCTTCATTTCTTGAAAGCAAATATTACATCAAATCTTTCAATCATAATAATATGCAAGTTAGCTATGATTGTAGAAATAATTGTTATTGAATATACAGCCGGATATTTAATACTTTTGTGTGTATACATACGTTGCAAGCAGAGATACATACCCTTAGCAACCAGAAAAAAACCGATAAAAATAAAAGATTGATTAGAAACGGGTGTAAATTGGTCACGTTGTTGTCAGATCCATTATTCATCCAATAGCATACTTAGCATACAGCTATTGGTGTGACATAAACACCAAATCCCATATTACTCATCACAGCGATGGATTTACTAAATCATTATTCCACGTTTAACATTTGTGTGTTTGTTTTGGGTTTTGTCTTCTTCTAAGTCTAAGGTTTCTCATGTCGATCCATCAATAGATTTTAGCAGGTATCAAAAAATAACAAAATCATGCTAAAAGAAAACATAAATGCATCTCTATTACATTAAACCACAGATATTTAGAGATGTCATTTCACATAATTATCTGCTGTTTTTGTTTGTTTTGGGGTTTTGTCTTCTTCTAAGTCTAAGGTTTCTCATGTCGCCCCATCAATGGATTTTACTATTAATTAGTATTAAAGAATATAACACAATGATTATGACAAGACACATTTAGAGCTATCTTTTCCTTCGGCTGCATCCTTCTCGAGTTGAATGAGTTTCCGAATGCCGGCAATGGTTTGACTCATGACGTCCGCCTCGGAGATGCCGATGGTCTGTTTGTTGGCAACAGCATGAACAATATCCACGCCTTCCATTGGAACCTTTTGTAGACCTAGCGGGGCGAAACAAGGACAAAGGACTTGAAAATCGATTCAATGTTAGATAGAAACTATACATTCTACAGGGGTGTAAACGGCAAGTAAAAAAATAGTCTGAAACATTTCATACCTCAATGAAAACAGTAAGGTGGAACCAAAAACTAATGGCTTTTCAGTCCACTCGGATAGGACAAAAGGGTGAAATCAGACAATCAATTGACTGAAGATTTACTGGCCTGTTTTTCATAATTTTCATAGACAAGAATTGCATTCGATCCTAACAGTAAGAGACCGTGAAATGCCCTCATCACACACACAAAGTGCTGCTTACTTTCGGCGGTGAGTCCCAGCTTGTCGCAAACGGTCTCAAAGTTCTTTCTGGCAGCCAGATGGGGAATCTTGACGTGAAATACGGCGTGGAGCCCTGTGCCCACAGTGGTCAGCCAGAAGGTCAAGTATCCCAAACCGTCATCTCGGACAAAGGAGAGTTTCCTCTCCAATGCTTTAACTGCCTGAAAAGAATTATAGAAATATATATGTATTTATACCATTGCCGGCATTATGCAATTCTCGTATGCAAATTTTGCAAGCTTGAGATCTCTCATGGTATACAGTTGCCGCCCTTACTCTGTAAGGCTAACACCATCTGTACTGATGAGGGTTTTAAACCCGAAACGGTATCGTCTACAGATTCTATATATGTATTTATAAATGTAATAATATAACATTATATGTGTAACTTTATTTAATTTTATTTATACATACATAGCAGCACAGTGGGCTGATAACCAGCTTGGTGTAGTTCTTGATTCATATTCATCTATAGGTTATGGTTTCCCTTTAAAAAGAAAAAAATTAAGTAAAGAGAAAACAAAATTATTCTATACTCAATAGAATAGATTATTATGTGACAGCGAAAGATATTACAGAATGTAAAAATGAGAAATAAATAAAAGAAATAAACACTCACATTTGTCATCTGTCTATAAGCTGGTGCTATGTCAAATCCTTTCTGAGTAGAGAAGAGTTGCAAATGGTCCTCTCCATTGACCCAAGCAACAAAGTTGTTACTGTCATTGACATACATCCCTCTGTGTTCAGGCCAACCTTTGTGTGAGCCGTTAGCCGCCAAGTATCTGGCAGTAACAAATTATTCAAATATGATGTCAATAACAACACAAGCAACATGCAATACAGACATCTACAAACATTCCTTTCTACCACAAACCATCCGTGACTGGAACAAACTCCCAAATTCAGTAGTAGCATTTTCGGACAGTGACAAATTCAGAACCGCTCTTTTGGCTTACAGAGCGTACCAAGCCTCACACACCTCCATTATAAGCATTGCTCGTTTGTGAGATACTTTGGAGAACTATACAGATACAGATTCATCCGAAGTAATTCACATAATCAGGGGTGTAAATTGTAAATGGCAAATACAAAAATAGTCTGAAACATTGCATTTTATCCCAATGAAAATAGCTAGCAATGTGGAAACAAAAACTAATGGCTTTTCAGTCCACTAGGATAGTAACAAAAGTCATAAATGAGACAGTTGGCTGAAGATTTACAGGTTTGTATCATACGCTTCTTCTGAATGAAAACTTTAAAAGATACTTTCAACAAATATGAGAGCATATCTCACACTTACAAATCACACTTACTTGTCATTCTCATCAAAGAGCAAAAACTCCTTTGCCAGCTCCTCTTTGAGCTCCATACCCAGACTTCCTACCGGGTAGTAACTCCCTTCATACTCTCCGGAGAGGGAAGTCAGAGACTCTTTTATTTTGCTCTCCACCTCCATACGCAGCTAGCAACCAAAACAAAAGAAATGATATATTACTATATTTTGTGGTTATTCTGATGGCCGAGTGGTTAGAGGCGTGAGGTATCTAATCCAGACGGAGTGAGTTCGAGTCCTGCATACATGGTATGGTGACGAAAAATGTTTTTTCTTCTTATTTTCTTCCCTAGGCATCGTCTTTCGGCACTGCTCATTTATACTTCCAGCTAATGGTATGTGCTATATTAAATATTTCATTTTTTTAGAGGGTTTTCCTTTTCCTTCCTGATAAAAGTGGTGTCAATGGTGTCACTGATGTAACGGGTGGCAAAGCACATAATTTGACTCAAGATCCAATCATTCTGGCAAGTGCCATCCGATGTTGAGTCTAAATTAACTTCCCTTAAGTGCAAATGAGTACCCAGCCACGGGCAGAGAAAGATCTTTTTAGAATTATAGTACACAATGCCTTGCAGACCTACCTCAGGAGTAAGTTTACTGGCAAATGGATAGCCCGTAAGATTTCTGTTCACTTGGACTCTGGTGCCGACAATGTACTGACCTTCAGGGTCAAGGTCAGAGCTATCTAAGTCATTCGGGCTACCGAAATAGGACGCCGGGTGAAAGATGTCCTGTTTGGGGTTCAACTTGTGGAAGTCTTTGATGACGGCGTTAAAAAGAGGAGCCATGGTGGTGTACGCCTCTGGATCAGGGGCATTCACTCCAATGGAACTATCGTGAATAAAACATCCTGCAATAAAATAAGATAAAAGTTAAGATATGATTTATTGATCCTTTTGTGGAAATTATAATTTTGTAACACATCAAAACAGGAAATGGATTGATACACTTAAGATATAAAAAAATTGTTTACACATAAATTAAAAACATATCAAAACATGGGTTAGAGGGAAGAAAGCATGTCTTGCTGTCTCGCTATGATTGAAGCACTATGAAAATGAGACATTGTCTGCCTTTCTTGAATAGATTGTCTTACATAACAAAAACTCTGAAAAAATAAATATATAAATATAATATTTAAGAATGGATTTTTGAGAATTATAATTCTAGATTTGGCAAACATTTTCTTTCGCATTAATGCTTTTTCACAGGTGGTTTTATTTGCAATACGAGGTCCTTGTGGTTTTAATTTTTCTAAAACTTTTCCAATTATTCATTGCAATCAAAAATATATATTACAAAGGAAGAAATGGCAGAAGAAAGTTATACAGTATATCTGAGAGATATAACAGGCTTGGATTTAACGAGGAACTTCAAAATCTCTGTTATATTTTACTGAAATCCATATTTTTTAATCAAAATGTTTGTTTTTTAACATCCACTTGTAGGCCTACTGTCTGAATAGTTGTAACAACACAAAACAAACAAAGATAAAAAGAAATATGAGGTGACAATAAATGATACTATCTAGGGAATGACATATTTGCATAACTACACTCATTGTAATATCAAATTACAAGTTTAAACCTGTATAGCATATTGACATGAAATGAGGAAAAAGAAATTCACAAATTATCTGACCCTAAATTCTTTTATGTAATCAATTCTGTTGAGTGACCTACCTGTAAAGATACAATCTCCCAAATTAGACTCATAGGTTGGCGTAATCATTTCAGAGATATCTTCAACAATTTTTGGCTTAAAATATTTCTTAAGAAGAGTTTTATTTTCGTTATGCTCATGAAGATTGCGACAAATATCAGCCAACATTTTTGCTCTGAAATGAAACACAAACAACAAAATAGTAAAGGCTAAGCAAGAGTATCTAAACTTTTTTGTTTCCGTTATTCTTTAAAGCCTCACATCCTCAGGATGTCTTTCACTTTTGCCATGAACAACCAACCTTATTATCATTATTATTCATTCATTTTGTATTGGTCTGTTCAAAGTTCTCTTCTACTCGAAAAAATATTACAGTGGAAGTCGGATTCAACGAGGTCGTCGGGACTGACGACATGATCTCGTTGTATGCGACCTTTCATTATACGCGACGTCGGGTGTAACAAATAGTTGCATATGGGGATTTCAACTGGCCCCGTTGAAGCCGACTTCTCGTTGAATGCGACCTCGTTGAATCCGGCACCCCTGTACATAGACCTACAACTTCCAAAGTTCTTTATCAGTGTGTTGTGTGTTATTCAACCTCCATACATTATTGGTACAACAACACTGAAACCTTATTATACCACTTCTCATTGACTTATCATTCTCATTTTTATCACCATAAAAACATTTATAAGACAATGAATGGAATTTTCCACTCCCGATGCGCAAAACTACAATAAATTTCATGTAAACAGACTATAGCTCAGAACAAAGAAGAACCAATTATTGGCTGAAACAGACTTATAGATTTGCATTTCCATCTATATGTAGTAGGTAATGTTTTTGTTTTGTTTTGTCATTCAGTGCATTAGGTATACCGTATTAGCAGTGTTGGCACCCAGTTCTATGCTGAGGTAGATGCCCCAATAACGACCTTTGACAAAACACAGAGCCGGGAAATAATGTGGATCAGAAACTAGGCAAGCAGATGATCAGCCCACTGTGCATTTAGTAATGTTTGATTGTTTATTAGTAATGTTTGAGTCCAATTTGTTTAAACAAGACCATTCACTAGGCAAGAGGAGGCTTGTGTGTATTTTTTTTATACTTTTTGCCGTTTTGTTTACCTTTTTCTGTGAGTGATTACAGAAAAACTATAAAAGATTAACTTTTCATCTTTTGCATGGTAATAGTAAACGTATTGATCTATTGTTGTGTGAAGTTTGAATACGATCGAACAATATTTAGTATTGTTTTCCACATTTTTTAAAAGTGCTAAACATCTCTATTAGTGTGTGGCTACAACCGGAAACCAGGGCACCACAATTCATTTTTTGGACGCTGTATTGAGGTGACAGTTGATTAAAAGAAAGAATTTGCTAGAATGAGAGCAAATGTTTTAATAACTCTAAAGTGGTTTCAAATCAGAAACGTACGTTTTGTTGTATCAGTAAGTAGGTAACTAGACTGGAATGGGGGGAACAATTATTTTGTTATTGTTGTGAAAAAACACTTTCAATTAGGATTAGGAGGCTACTTGCAGTTTACCAGCAGTTCTCTGAGATAAATATCATTGCCAGTTTAGCTTGATTTTACTAGATATTTTAGTTTTAATCGTAACAAAATCTTTTAAGATAATAGTTTATCTCCATTTGACACATAAACAATTGCTTTTTTATTTAATCAGATAATTTGAGGAGAATTTTTCCTTTTGTTCTCCAAAACAAGGAATTTTATCGACAACATACAACAAAAATAATTCTGGCAAAACTTGTATTGAAACAACAGGTAGACTACAAGGTTTCCATTAGCCTAGATGGAGGAATAGATGATCATCTAATGGAAACCTTGTACCTTTCTTGAATATTTCCAACCTTGTTTATTGAAACAACAGTACAATAGGCAAACTTCTTAAAGCCAAACATACTTTTCGTTCTACTTCTACTTCAATGTTTTCTTTTCTTTCTTGCATTACAAGATCACGTCGACAATACCCTCGATGTTCAGTTTAGTTTTGGTGATCATGTTAACGGCCATAGTAATATTTAACTATTGAGACCCTACCAGCTAACACTATTCCAATCAGAAGTATTCGCAGCAGATATCTAGAATCGTCCGTTTTTAGTGTAAGAGTAAGAGACATTGCGAAAAAGTTGACAAAAGAAATGGATTTCTTCAGGCAACAGAGAGTTTTTTTACTCTTGTTTTCTATCTGTTGTCAAATGATTTGGAGCGATGCTGTGCCGTCAAAAGTTAGAGAACATCCTGGACATTTATTGCGTAGAATTGGAGAAAATTTTAACAAGCCAGAACAAATACACGTTTCCTTAGGGTCTCGGGCAACTGATATCGTTATTATGTGGTCGTCTTCCACAAGAGGCAAAAGCTTTGTTGAATTCGGATATAAACCACAAAACATCTCTCGTATCGCAGCTCTCAGCACTGAGCTCAAGGAACATAGTAAAAACGCTAAAAGTCATATCTATCGAGCAGAACTGAAAAATCTTACTCCTGGAAACCATTACACTTATCGCATAGTCAGCGGCCCTTCTGGAATCAAGAGCAATGTACTGTCCTTTGATGTTCCTCACGATAATCCAGGAAAGTCTCATACATACATGGTAGTGGCTGACATGGGCCTTCTCACAAAATCTCTTCAGTTCGTCGTTCATGAAGCGTTAAGTAATCGATATGAAGCCGTTTTTCATGTGGGAGATATCGCGTACGATCTCGGCACGCAAGAAGGAAGTCGTGGCGACCATTTTATGAACAGAATACAAAAGTTTACGTCAAAAGTCCCTTACATAACTACTCCTGGTGATCATGAACGTTTTGATAACTTCTATCATTACAGACACAGGTAAGTAAATTGACACTAACATGAAACTGATGATTTGGAAATTAAATATATTATATATAGGGTACGAAGAAAATGTAAGAACCATGAAAAAAATTAACATAACTTTTATTTTCTGATTCTACTGGAATGTAGACTCTGAGAAATAAAATTAAAAGATGTAATTATGATTATGAATCTTGTATTCGTATTATTATTATTATCATTATTATCAACAGCTACACCATCATCTTAACCAAATTGTCACCATTACCTTGTTGTTATTATTATTATTACTACATCTCATTGTGTATGAAATACATAACTGTAAACATTGTATTTTTGGCGAAAGACTAATAAATAAATAAATAATTTGAATTTGAATTTGTATAGAGTAGGTTACCCAGAGGAGCTTTTCGTTTTTCGTACAGAGTGTTGCTGAGATACTAGACTTTTGCGCTCAACTAAATGAAAAGTGATGTATGAAATTCACCATTCAATCACTTTTCTGAACAATTTTGTTCTAAGGTTTTTCAGTAAAGCAGGCAAAGAGGGGCTCAATTTGGTACTCAAACTTAGAAGTAGTGTAGCGACCACGTGCTTATCACTCTGCCATCATGACTGAGTAGTGAGTGTGTCACCACGTGCCTTTTGTTTTGTCTGTCCACAGTCAGTGAGAACTACTCACTAAGTTGCGAGTTGTGAGTATGAATGATTAGTCTGATGCCTATATATTTACTTGCTTGCAGCAACATATTATTTTATGTCCAACATTAAATTGTGATACTTTCCAAGATGCCATTTGTTATTCACATTATTATAATACTATCCTATACTACTACAGTAGAGATATTCGCCAAAGGTATGGAAAATCATTGGGAGCAGATGATGAGTTTGAACAATTTTATTTTTAAAGAGTGCACAATTGGTTTATGATACGAATGAAATATATCAGATCATATTATATAGGTAAGTAGTTAGATTTTAAATAAGTTTATTATAATATATTTAATATTTAGAGAGAAACTTAATCACTGCTATCTTGTATGAGGGGAGTATGTGGTCGAGGGGTTTGGTGTTCACCTCTGAGCCGAAAGGACGCAGGTTCAATTCCTGCAGCGGTAGGCTTGTTTTTCAGATTATTCCACTTCCCTGATCCTAAGGTAGTGTGGGCTGTAACACAGGGAATCCAGTAAGAAAACCATGTGAGGGTCGGTATGTCAATGTTTCCATCATTGTCACATAATAATTTGTTCTGTTCTTCTATACATCAACAGATTTTCTGCTCCTGGTGTCCCGTGGCCAATGAAAGAAAGCGAGTTATGGTACAGTCTGGACATTGGCTACACCCACTTTGTCAGCATCAACACGCAGGCCGTTCGCCTCGGGGAAACGTTTCAAAAGGAGCAAATTGTTTGGTTGACCAAGGACCTGATCAAAGCCAATCGAAATCGGCGCCAGTACCCTTGGATTATTGTAATGGGCCACAAGCCGCTATACTGTACAAAGACAACGTCGAAAGAAGAGTGCGATCGGGAATATTCGCGGATAAGAGACGTGCTTGAGAAATTGTTTTTTGAGTACGGTGTTGATTTGTATATAAGCGGTCATAAGCATTGTTATGAGAGATCGTTTCCTTTGTACAAAAACCACGCATTACAAATGAATACTGTCGAACCGAAAGCTCCCATTTACATCATCATCGGCTCCATGGGTTACGAATACATGTTCCACGAACAAAAATCAGCCCCTAAATGGTTGGCAGCATCCGTGACTGAGAAAGGGAAAGAGCTTTTTGCCAGGCTCAATATCTTAAACGGCACTCATTTAGTATGGTCGGCCCATGTTGCTACTAACAACAAAAAAGTCGATGAAATGCAAATAGTTCAACATAGGCACGGACCCTTTGGAAATTCGGGAATGCCTAAATTGAACTCGAAGCAAAATGTACACATCTCAAGTCGAGATTCGTTAGCTGTGCCGAAAAATTCTGCTTTTCGGTCAGAAAAATTTTCTATTTACGATCCTTCAAACAGTTATATAATGTTGGCCGTTGGCACCTTTTCCTTGTGTTTTCTTATTTTCCTGTTCTTACGATATACTAGGATCAAAATATGCTGATTTATTTTTTTCCCTGAAAGATTTTTAAACAGTCCCATATTGGTAAATGAATGGTCAGTGCACTTACTTACCACCTTTGCCGTGTCCTTTCTTTGGTTGAAAAGAGTGTAAAATTACTAACGACTTTGAAACCTTTTTTCTTCTTTTCTAAGAATCTCTAAATGTAGGGCCTATATAATGTATAATTTTATTATATTTTTTAACGATCAAACTTTGCCCAGTAACCTGTACACTTGACTTACCCATGATAATAAGAATTCGTTCCTCGTTCTCTCGGCATATGCCAGAATCTCCTTTAGGTCTACATGATGTCTTAACTCATTTTAAAATGGGAAGCCTTGCAATATTTACTAACCTTTTCAATTTAAAAAAAAAAAAAGTAATAATTCATTCATGCACAAATTTATTTTCCTAATGATGAATTTATTGTTCATTCCTTATTCATGTAACTGTAACCCTCCAGGGGGCCTCATGCTCATAATAAGTTGGTTGTTTAAAGTGAATTAATTTGTTTACTGCTGGTGTGATCATTATTTCTATTATCAATAATTCCCATTATTATCAATAGTTTTGTCTTCCCTAATATTAGCAGCAGTGAATAATTGCAGTGTCGGCACCAACCCAGCTCCATGCTCAGTCTTAAATGGTAAAAATGAGGTAGATGCCCCAAAAGCCATCTTTGACAAAACACAGAGTCAGGAAATACTATGGATCAGGAACTACGGCAAGCAGGTGATCAGCCCATTGTGCCTACCCTTGAATGGCGCTATGAGCATTACACAGGACATATTACTCAGTTGCTAACCACACAAATGTTGTGCTGCCTTAATGAATGTTGCCTCTCATTTATATATATATGTGTGAAAATGAGATGACCTACCAAGGCCCTATACTGAAAGGTACAGTGCATGAAAGGTGAATTGATCTAGAAAGAAAGAATTGTTTGCATTTTTCCTATGAACAAATTTATTTTGCTGTGGATTATTTTTTGTTTTCATTTTATGACTGTTGCTACTGATATTTTGTTGGTGCTTGATTCATTGTGAAATATGTAATATTGAAATAAGAGTGGTTTTGAATAATGCTTTGAGGATAATAAATATGTGTGTAAAAAGATATTAATTGAATACAAAGGTCACAGTTATTTCTTCCAACCTGCTCAATACCCTGCTATGTACTAGGGCAGGGTGTCATCAAATTGGCAAAATTCAAATTGTCCATGTAGAGGTAAAAGTAGAAATCAATTTTTTATTTATATTTTTAGACGATCTTGACATAATTTATTCTATTTTTCTAATAATAATAATAGATCTTTATTGTTCATTTCTGGAAATTTGTCATTTGGTCACAATATTACAGAGACATGTTATT
>JAULCB010043403.1:0-10930 GCA_032358575.1 Dendronotus rufus | reverse complement strand
TCTCTCTCTCTCTCTCTCTCTCTCTCTCTCTCTCTCTCTCTCTCTCTCTCTCTCTCTCTCTCTCTCTCTCGTATTCTAAATACTTATAGGTACACCCTATTTGTAAGCTATCCAAATGATAGTCATTGAAGCTATCTTTATTCCCATTATTTCATACTGAAGCACTTCGCAAGGGACGTTATTTTTAAGAAAATATTAATTCAACGGCGGGAATGATTATTGTTCTTTGTTTATATTTATTTGTTGCTTTCACGCTTGTGTATTTCCATGGAAAATAAGTAATAAACTGCTATTGTTTTTATGTAATCACAACTTTTTATCCGATCAACATCATGTCGCAATCAAAAGTTAGAGACTATTTCACTTTGAGGAAGGGAAATCGTGATTTACAGGCCTCGAAGAGACGGAAAATTGGCCAAACGGCTGGCGAGGATGAAGTGCTTTCGAAACGGCCGATGTTGGAACCAAGCGCTGTCAAACTCGAGACGAGTCAAACAACCGAAACAAAAACTTTGGAGTTGTCAAATACAACATTAGGAGCTAAAGAAACGAGCGCATCTTTTAAGTCACCAGCAATGCGCAAAACTCGAGCTTCGAAGCCTAAATCAACAAGGGCAGCTGCTAAGAAAAAAGTTTCTTCAGTTCCAACTGGGCAACCAAGCCTGAAAGATTTTATGGTTAAAAAAGACAACAAAAGTACGGATGAAACTTCGGATAAAGGTGATGTTGGGGGAAAAGATCTCACTGAGTTTTTGTCAACAAAGCTGACACAGCTCGAGGAGGTGACCTCGGTGTGGGATGACCATGACAACAAGCAGTGCACTCCTCGTAAAAGAATCTTGACAGAGACAGACTCTTTATCCCAGGGACCTATCAGTAGAGTGAAGAAATCTGCTGTGCGGAAATTACACCAAGATGATCCAGCAGATTCATCGCCGCAATCCGATGTGAAGAAAAAGTTGGATCTTACTCCCGACAACAATCCTTCGCCTTCACCTGTTGATGCAAAGGTAGGCTATGTAAGCTAAGGCACGTTTGTTTCTGTGCTGTTTTGCTTGTTTTTGTTTCTTTGCAATTGTCACATTCTAGACTAGAGTTGAGCACAATCATTTCTCTGTAATATTATTCTCCCAAGTTCTAAAGGAAGGTCTGTTTTCATTTTATTTCATTGTCTCGTCTCATGAAGAAAGACTGAAAGACTTATTTTATCATCATTGCTCATTATTCAATTCATAGTTGATGCGTTAAGAAAATGATAGGTGCTATCTCTAGTTAACAGTCTAGTGTAAGTGAATACCACTTCCTGATACTATCAGTGATAGTCCCCTGGATTCCATGGCCTTCGCTGCCCGGGACTCTGAACTACAAACTAGCAAAAGAAGTGGTCGTCTTATCCATCAAAGCACGTAGACTATGAATATGTAAATTCGTTTTTACTTTCTGCTGTAAGGAACTTCTACCTAAAATGTATTTGTCTGATTTTCTTGTCACGTGTATTTGTATGCATTCTTGTGATGGATCAGAGGCAGAGGGTGTATGAATTTTTCGATCATTCATTCATCATACCTACAGTATACTAATTCTATTCTATTTATCACAATGTTCTATAAAGTTTGCCTCTTGCCAACTGTATTTAACTTAGGTGTAAACGTACATTTTAAGTGAATTTATTTATTGCCTGTTCAGAAGTGATGTGTTACAAAATTATAATTTCCTCAAAGGATCAATGAAGTTCATCTTATCGGCAATGTTATGCGTGTGTCATTCCAGTAGTTTCGCGGCGGCACACGTGACGTCCGGGCCGATGAGGCAGTATGATTCCTCTTTGAGGACAATGTTTAGTATAGGTCTCAAGATGACTACAGTATTTTAATTCCTTATCTATATCCAACAACATAAAACTAACCAATATGAAAAAATCCTGTGAAGCTTATAATATAAGGCGGGGCATTTGACAACAGAAATTCTTCAAACAAAAATCTCTCCATGGACGACTGATTTGGCTTGTCATCATCCCATTTATTTTCGTTTTATAATTATTATGATTCTTTCAATTGATTCTCTATTCAGTGTGAATTTGAAAAACAGATCATTTCCATAATTGAACATCATCGCACATTATTATCTATACTTCTCATCTATCTAGGCGTCCGAGTCCAAACCTGCTGATGTCTGCGCGGGTCCTTCGACTTCCTCCCCCGCCAAGTCGGTTCTTCTCAAGACGGTCCGTGATTTGTCGACCATTCAGGACGTCGTGTCTCCCCTTGCTGTGACCCCTGAACACGCCACCAGCAACCCAGTCTCGTCCCCCGCACCGACCCCATCAGTCATGACCCCCAAACTTCAGGATCTCTCGGAGAAGTTGAAAGCCTTGAGCAAGATGGTACGTCTGTCAATTTGTGATGCAAAGTGAATTAGAAAACATTTTTCAGTACTGGTTTTATCTTTATATATTTTCCTTGACTAAAATTAGTAATCAGCATCTCTGATTATATGAATTGTAAATGACGGAATACGAATCCTTCTGATTTTTTATGATTTATGTGATAAAGATGTATTTATGTCTCATTGTTTTAATAACTTCCAAACTATTTTAGCTGACTATACTTTTACTTTTTATCACTTTTCTTTTTTCTCGACGGCCTCGCTCAATGCTTGAATGTTGAACTACTCTCTTTACGCAGGATGGAAAGGCTCTGAAAAATCGGTTGAAGCAGAAAGGCATGCTGGGAGATGTGAGGGAGAAGCTTCAGGAATTGTCGCAGGCAAATTTGGAGAATAAAAAGTCATCCGTGCCAGAAGTGGCGCCAACACATGAGGAAGACGGGAAAGAAAAATCTGAAGGGTGTGTGGTATTTTCGGGGTTTTTTTTTTATATTCTCTTTCTCTCAACTATTTTCTCATGCTCAGATTGTTTGTATGTTGCTGTTTCTATCCCAGGGGCCTTTGAGTCTTATCTCTTCTGTCCAATGCCATGTGTATATGGTAGTATTGTGTTGTCTCCCTGAGTTGTTCTGTCGTACTGTATAGTGTGTTGTCTAAATCAGGAGTGGGGGGGGAAGAAGCTGTTGTTCAAGATTCTGCAGCGCTTTGTAGTTTCATTTAGATGATAGAGGGGATTTGATTCTGTTCAGATTATTTGGATTAATCATATTGTTGTTATGTGTGAAATGCTTTATAATGTAAAATATTTCCTTGTATTCTATTGCCCAGTGAATGTTTTTTCATCTAACCCCATTGTCCATCCAGTGAAAAGCTCTGTCCCTTTATAATGAATGTATTGTGTATTTCCTTGTATTCCTACCATGTCCCTTTATAATGAATGTGTTGTTTATATTCACTCCTATTCCTGCCCACCCAGGGAGAAGCTGGCTGCGTACCAGCGGTACGAGTACCTGGTGAAGGAAGGCGTGCCCAGTCTGGCCCTGCCCTACACGTACCGCCTGCTGGAGAACGCGTTCCACGCCATGGACACGGTGGTCAGCATGCTACACAACAGGGCCGAGGTGTGTACCTACCGCAAGCTGCAGGCCTCGGTCCAGAACATCACCAAGAAGTACGTGGGGCTGGGAAAGGGGGCTGGGGGCTGGTGGTGGGAGGGGGTACTAGTTTAACCCTTTCCGTCGTATTGCGACCGCTAAATAACACTCGACATAACCCTAATGCAACCTTCCCTAAGGGACATAAGAATCAGTGCTGATAATCTTCCGCGGAATTCCGCTTTTTTTGTAATTCCGTGAAAAAAGAAATGCCAAGCTCGTGGCTTTCACTAATAAAAATCTGTACAAGGCCAGAAATACAGATGCAGTTGAATGCTTTAAAAGGAAGGACATCCTTCACCAGGAAGTTGATGCTAGTTTGATAAAGATATCAAGTCCTCAATGAGGTATAAGAAAGCTCTTGAAAATGAAATAGATATATATGACACCACATTCATCATCAAGCCAGTATGGTTTTTTTCATACCTTCAAATGTAAGTTTTATTTAATAAGTTACACATGTAATCCTAATTATTTTTAAATCTCTGGGTTGGGGCGCGCATAGACAATTTTCCTCTTTTTTTTTACTTTTTCTCATTATCAGCACTGAAGAATTTTTGGATGGGAGTTTTTTAAGGGGGGTTAATGATATATTTTTATATTGGTTTTGTTACAACTTAATAAAATCATCTTCAGCCAATTGTCTGATTTCAGACTTCTAATTTTTTTCTACCATCCAAGTGGACTGAAAGGCCATTAGTTTTTATATCCAAGTGGACTGAAAGGCCATTAGTTTTTGTATCCAAGTGGACTGAAAGGCCATTAGTTTTTGTATCCAAGTGGACTGAAAGGCCATTAGTTTTTGTATCCAAGTGGACTGAAAGGCCATTAGTTTTTGTATCTAAGTGGGCTGAAAGGCCATTAGTTTTTGTATCCGAGTGGACTGAAAGGCCATTAGTTTTTGTATCCAAGTGGGCTGAAAGGCCATTAGTTTTTGTATCCGAGTGGACTGAAAGGCCATTAGTTTTTGTATCCGAGTGGACTGAAAGGCCATTAGTTTTTGTATCCGAGTGGACTGAAAGGCCATTAGTTTTTGTATCCGAGTGGGCTGAAAGGCCATTAGTGTTTGTATCCAAGTGGACTGAAAGGCCATTAGTTTTTGTATCCAAGTGGACTGAAAGGCCATTAGTTTTTGTATCCACATTGCTATTTTCATTGGGATATGAAATGTTTCAGACTACTTTTTATTTGCCAGTTACACCATGTATCTAATTCGTCTTCACTCTTTCTCTCAGAGTAATAGTTGGGATTCTGTGCTCGACACACTTAATGTTTCCTTCTAACAACTCTTGTTGTTCTTCTTTGTCCTGCAGGAATTTCCAAGAAAAGACAGTGGGTCAGATCAAGTCTGTCGTACCCGAGGCCTTCACCTTCAAGCAAGAACGAGTTCCCGTGTACGGCCAGCGGACCAGTCCATACGTCATGACCATCGAAGCAAACCTCACTCACATGAAAGGTAGGCAGTAGGTGGAAGGTTGGGGGGGGGGGGGGGGGGGGAAAAAAAGATGAGAAGAGAAATAGAAATAAAATCTGTATTAATTGTCATTTTTGGGTTCAAATCCGAATGAAGACCGTAATAACTTGCACATCAGCTGCAAGACAGGCAATAGGAGGTTAAAGTTTCTTGCCAAAGTGGTATGGGAATAGTAATAGTAATCTTTACATACAGAGTACTTGATTTAATTGTAAAGAAGAAGAAAATTGAATATTTCAGAGCCATTATTTCCAGTTCAATTTGACAGAAATAATTTATTGGCTTTTTTTCATCAGAAATATTAAGAAATTATTTTTGAACCATTTAATTAAAGTTGAGTGAGGAGTTTAATTGTTTGGATTCAGGAATAGGGGTGTTACTGATTACAGCTGTTTGCGAATGAAAGAATTGTAGTTATCATTTCCTGTCAGTTTTACGATTTATTAAAATTAATAAGGCATCTTTGTTTCCTCAGAGGCGAGTCAGAATGTGAGAAATGACGGCCGGATTCAATTCACAGCTTCTGTCCTATTGAAGAGGAAGGCCGTGTTTAAAGCCTGCCTGTTGGACATTGTCAGGAAGCAGCATAAGGTTAGTGGTGGCTGTAGATAAGACGAATATGCTGTCGTCCCGATGTAGTATCTATAGCGTCCACTGATGATGATTAATAAGTGTGTGGTGTAGGATTGCTCATATCGGATAATGAGTTCCCAGCCAAGGTAACTGGTCCTAGTCCTAATAGATATATACAGACCTGTAAATCTCTGGTCAATTGTCTGATTTCAGACTTTTTTTTACTATCCAAGTGGACTGACAAGCCATTTGTTTTTGTTTCCACATTGCTATTTTCATCGGGATGTGAAATGTTTCAGGCTATTATTTTATTTGCCATTTATAACCCTGGTGTGACCCATCCCATGTTCTGCTCGGTAGGTTGAATAAAGGCTAAAGATTGCAGACTTGCCAACCGGTATGAAATTGGGTATTTTAATTGTTCACTTGAAAATTGTGTCGCGTGATAAGTGGTGGTTGGCATGTCTGAGATTGTCTGACCGTATTTCGTCCCCAGGTGTTCCTCGAGTCTTTGAATCCCCCGCTGCGAGTGCCTGACGCCAAGCTGTCCCGATGGCATCCCAAGTTTGCCCTGGACAAGCTCCCCGACATCACCCCGGCCTCTTTGCCGCTGTCGCCGGATGTACAGATTTATCGGTCGGCTAGTGACGTGCTGGAGAGGCAAGCTGGCAAACTGAATCCTCGGGTGAGTGGACCGTGTTGTTTAGTGACATAGTCATCGTGGTTGGGCACAGTGGGTTGATCACCTGCTTGTTGTAGTTCTTGATCCATAGTATTTCCAAGTCCTGCTTTTTGTCAAAGGTGGTTTCACCATTTGAGACTGAGCATGGAGCTGGGTTGGTGCTGAAAGCGGTATCAGAAAATGGATAGCAAAACAAAAACAACAAAATTCATCACGGTTTAACTGCAGTCTAGCTGGCTGTTTTTTTTTGTAAGTTTTAATTTCCAAGGGGACTGCAAAGCCATTAGTTTTTGGTTCCACATTACTATAAAATGAACATTGCAAAGCACTTAGAGCATGGTGAACACCAAGGATAAGCGCTATATATAAATGCCATCATTTTATTGTATTTTTAATCTTTTATTTGTTTGTGTCCTTCCCAGCTGGAGAAAGCCCTTCAGAAGGTGGCAGCAGCCTCCAACCAGTCGACCACCACAGGGACCCCCGCAGCCACCCCTCCTACGGCCAACAACCCCCTTCCTCCTCCCTCCTCACAGCCCTCGCCATCATCATCATCCAGTCAACCAACGCAGTCGTCCATGAAAGGAATTCCACCCGCATTGCTAGCCAAGGTAAGTTGGGTGTGATTGGTCTGGTGTGGGTGTTGGCTGGTTGCAGTCGAAGCGCTAAAACTCTAAATTAAACAAACGAACAAAACAGACAATTTCGCTACAATTATAGAGGGAAAGAGAAAAAGATGTTGCTAATGTAAAGCGCCTTTGGGCATCATAATTTGATGGAGTCGGGTGCTATAATAAGTAATTTACTATTATTATTATAGTTTGGCTTGTGTTTCATATTTTGCTCGGCGCTGATGTGATCCTTGGATATTTTGCAACAATTATAGTTTGGCTTATGTTTGGTGTTTTTCTGCCTCTGCCTCCCCTTTCCCCTCTTTTAGATCCGAGCCAAAGAGGCCCATCGGATGGAGCGTGCCCTCACCAGAGACCCCGTGGTGGACAAGAAGATGAACATGCTGGGCCACTTGCCAGAGATGATCAGAATTCTACGGTCGTTGTTTGTGACGGAGAAAAAACCAGCACTGCTGTTGGAGAAAGTGGTTGAGAAGCTGGGAGACAGTTACCACACAGGGATGTCACAAGGTACGGAGGATGGAAAGGGTGGTATTTATGTAATTAAAATAACGCTTATACCACGTATGGAGAACATGACCCTTTGTACGATTGAACGCTGACCTTCATGGTGGTTTGTAAGAGAATGAAAATGTGTGAGACAAGCCTGTAAATCTTCAGCCAATTGCCTGATTTCGGACCATTTTACTATCCAAACCAAGTGGACTGAAAAGCCATTAGTTTTTGGTTCCACATTGCCATTTTCATCGGGGTGTGAAATGTTTCAGACTGTTTTTTTATTTGCCATTTACATCCCTTGTGAGACATGTCTATTGCTCTAAAATCAAAGAGTTGTAAGCAATCACTTAAAATAACATGCGGTACAATCATACAATCTTGGTTAATTTGTGGTCTGTAATTTTTTTCTAGTTTCTAGCCGTTTTGGTTCTATTTCCATTTTGTTATTTTCCCCAGCCGAGATAGAGCAACACCTGAAACTTCTGGTTGCGACAGCGCCGCAGTTTGTGTCCATCGTGTCGGTCCAGAGGGGGAGGTTTGTCAAGCTGGACAAGAATGTGGACATCACAGCTCTCTGTAATCGCATCGCCAACCAGGTCAAGGCTTTCGACAAGTGAACCCAACCGACCGACTGACAACGCCGAGGCAAGGCACGAGAGAGAACGGGCAGTTTGACGAGAATGAGGAAGTGCTTGGAATTTGTTGGGATGGTATCTGTACCTGCATGCAAATGAATGATTGAAGGGGAATGATTGAAGATTTTTATTAAGATGGACATGATTGAGTTCAAGATTGTACTGTTACCAGTTGTAACTCTAATGGTTATGGTGTTGGTGGGATCTTTTTTATTACGATTGTTGTAACTCTAATGGTTATGGTGTTGGTGGGATCTTTTTTATTACGATTGTTGTAACTCTAATGGTTATGGTGTTGGTGGGATCTTTTTTATTACGATTGTTGTAGACATTTTTATTTTTGGTGTTGTTGATATTATCAGGCCTGTGATGGCCCATCACAAAATTGTCTGAAAATTGTTCAAACTTCTTCAAGTAAGGGATTATACTATTGAATTCAATAAATATATTAAAAAGAAAAAAATGTAATGTTTAGACTAAAGCAGTCCCTAACTTGAGATCGGCGGAAATCAGACAATTGGCTGAAGATTTATTGGCCTGTATCATGTCTCAGCGCATATTGAAGTAAAATACTCATATGATGAAAAAACGCTCTTGTAAAAGAAGAAAAGAATTCTTCCCCCTGCCATTACTATTTCGAGAATAAAGAAAAAAGTGTGTTGTGTTATTGAAGTCTCTATTCTTTAACCAATCCACTAGTACCAATTGCTCAGGAAAGTTACGATTTTGATTTTGTGATTCGTTTTGTAATAGGACGAATACGTAATACGATACTGCTCACCTTTTTGCTGATTTCACAGATATGTGGGACTATGATATTGCACTTTCTATTATATATTTTCCAAGAAATACATAAGATATTTTTCTAGTCTGTTTCTTTTTTAATATGCTGCAACATTATATTTATTTTAATGCTGAGCATAATTTGATTGGTGTGAGGAGTTTGATTCTGGTGTTCATTTTGGAGCATGAACATATTTTTAAACGCATGATATATTTTGATAAATTAACTGTTATATTGTTTTTATACTTGTACAAATGTATTTTGTCATAAATTATTACAGTACAGACTTCTCGTACACACAGTGAATTATTATTAATATTTCCTCCCATCTGAAAGAAATGTCTTAATGCCTGTTTCCACACAGTGGGCTGATCACCTTCTTGCCGTAGTTAATGATCCATGCATTTTCTTTCCTAGCTCTGTTTTGTCAAAAATGGTTATTGTGGCCAAGCCTGCAGTGTAGGTTCTCTCATTTTTACTTCTAAATGAGAGGCAACACAAATTTGGCGATATAAAAAGTTGTTTGGTTAGCAGCTGAGTAATGCGTCTAGTGTATTGCTCATAGCGCCATTCAAGGACGGGTACAGTGGGTTGATCGCCTGCTTGCCGCAACTCCTGATCCATAGTATTTCTCGGCTCTGTGTTTTGTCGAAGGTGGTTATTGGGGCATCTACCCCATTCACCATTTAAGACTTGGCGTGGATCTGGGTGCCGACACTGCGAAAGCGGTATAAGGCAATGGATAACAAACAAACATGGTTATTGGGGCATCTTGGGTGTGCGCATGTTCTCCACCTAGTGGCTTGAGGAATGGATAGAAGCAGGATGTCTTTCCCATGGCATGCCTGCCTCCCACCATTGGGGTGTGTTCTGGTCAGGATTCAAACCCACTTACCATTGCACCACCTCCACCATCATTTCTATTTGATCATGGATTGAATGTAGAAACCATTCAGATTTTTACTTTAACTTAACTTAACACTTACACATTGCTAAGGTTTTTTCATGAACTGCTTTGCCAGTGCTAATCCATTGAGAGGTCCTTACGGTAAAATCATGGTCTTGTAGTATCTTCTCAACTATTCAACGGATTCCAATGAAATTTTCAAGACGTATCCATGAGTGAATGAGGATTATAGAAATACAATTCCATGAAAATTATATCTTAATACTGACATTATAATCTTGATGGTCCCGATTTGTCCACCTATCCATACTTACTAACATATCGTTGGTGTCGTGCTCTAAAACTTGGTACTTGTACAGTCTACATTAGTTGTTCAGTAATTTACACATTGTTATTGTCATGATGGAACGGTCGGTGCTAAAAGCCCCCCCCCCCCCAAAAATGTCATTCTATTATGTTTGGTTAGAGACTGACACCGATGATAATATGTTGGTAATGGATAGTGTAGAGTGTAGCAATCTAATCTAGTCGATTCAGACTCGAGCTGAAAGACATAATGAATGTTGTGTTGTATGTGTGTAATGCATGTTGTCATAATTGTATTGATCTTGAGAAATAAAGTCATCAACATAATTATATGAGTGTTTTAAGAAAGACTTTTTTTATTTGTTTGTACAGTAGACATACTTTTGGTGCCTTTTCCTTTCCCATGACGTATCCTGTAGAAAGGACGTATTGTGTAATAGAAGGGACGTATTGTGTCCTCAAGGTCTGTCACTATACTATTATTACTATTATATTCTGTGAAGTTTGGTGAATCATGATGTAAATGGAAAGCAGACGATATAGATATTGGATAGGATAGGATGCTATTCGAACTCGCCTCGTCAACACCGGAGTCGACTGTTTTGTTTTACCACTCGAGTACAGAAACACGGGGGAATGATGGATCAATGAACGACTACTATTAGTATGGTCATGTCACGAGGTGGAGTAGCTCGTGAGAGACTATCTCCGACAGCATAATAATATTTAATTAATATAATTGTCACTGATGGATAATCTCATGAGACCCGAGATAAATAATATTCACAAACCATAAAGGTCCCTATGGGAGGCTAACTAAATGAATAACACAAAGGCGAAGTGAGATATAAAATTGAAAGTTTAAATAAGTAAAATTAATGAATATGAATGAAATGAAAT
>JAULCB010043291.1:3578-18424 GCA_032358575.1 Dendronotus rufus | reverse complement strand
CTCTCTCTCTCTCTCTCTCTCTCTCTCTCTCTCTCTCTCTCTCTCTCTCTCTCTCTCTCTCTCTGTCTCTCTCTCTGATCAGCACCATTTATTACATTGATTTATTATTCAGTGCCTACTCTTTTTAGATTATTTATTACAAGGCTAGTCTAATGTATTCCCGTTGTTCTTGTTTCTCCCTGCCAGTTCTACCCGTATGACCATGAGATCGTGTCCAGCCTGAGTACCTTTGAGCACCTTGTGTACCTGTGTGAGAACCCAGCCATCCCTAGCCATGACGTGGTCAGCTCTATCCAGTCCAGGTGAACAATTAGCTGGTTACAGTTTCCAGAAAATACCACTACTAATGATAATGACTCTTTATCATCCATTAAGGATATTTGTTATTCACAATACTTCATATTAATACAGAGACATGTTATCATACCTAACCTTTCACTGAAAGATACAAAAGGTAAATTGATCAAGAAAGAAAGAAGTTACCATACCTCCATAAACACACACGCACAAACATCCTGACTGACATATTTCAAACATGACTTTCAGGAGATGAAAGACAATCATATTAATTATAATCATAATCAAATCACTGTGTTTCTTTACATGTTTAGAAACAATATTGAAAACCAAGGAGAGTAGAATTGAGATTTGATGGAATAGGTAGAAGGATGTACGTAATGCCTATGTGTACTATTTGATGAGAGATTTTTCCCCCTCCATTTCCTCAAGTTCAAGAAGCGTTGCATTCACTATTCACTGGCATTTTATTGATTTTGTTACAAGGTTTTAAGGATATTTCTGTGCCATAGAACTCCAAACATTTTGTTTTTCCAGTGGTTGTACATAAGTATTTTTGCACAATTATTGTTGACTTAAACAATATCAGTCAGATCCAGATAACTCAGAGTTAAAAAATATGACATGCTGAAGTTGTTATTACACATGTGTTAAAGTTTGTGACTTGAGTTTAAACGTAGCATACTACACAAAGTGCTCGGACACGATACCTATCTGGGTCTGACTGATTGATGGTGTCTCACCAAGGACGTGTGCCTCTACCCCTCCGCTAACACCCATTGTTTTTAAATAGGAGAGTGTCTGTTTTTTCTTCTGTCTCCTCCAGTCCCCCCTCCACCCCATGCCATAGCCGCATGCCTCGACAGAAGAAGGAGGAAAGTATCCGGTCCGAGCCCACCGTCAACTTCATCCCTTTCCCATTTGATCTTCTGTCCATCCTGCCCCGAAGCCAGCAGAAAGAAATACTCTTCTCCTCTTTCGTCATTGGAAATGGTCTGTGCATGGTGGTGGACGGCTCATCTGTCTATTTCTTTAGAATCTTAAAGTCTGAATTTTATAACGCTTTAACTCTGCCGTATGTTCAAGACGGTTATACAAAAGTGAAGATGCCGCTTGTGCTGTAACTTAAAACTGAAGACTTTGAAACAAGAATAAAATAAAGTTATGTGCAAACATGAGGTAATGAATGATAAAAAAGAAAAACTTTAAACAAGCAAACAATCAAAAAGAAAAGAAAGAGAAAACAACAGGGCCTTTAGTTTGGTCCTTTTATACCTTCATTTCAATATATATTGATCAAGTGTGTCTGATATTAAAAACATCACTCACTGTTCCTTTCGTCTACTTGTTGGAAATATCTTTACTTGAGTGTGTGTGTGTGTGTTGTTGTTTTTTTCATGTCCCTCAGGGAGTATCTGTAAATAACTGTGTATGTGTTCTATTGGTGTTCCTCAGGGAGTGAAGAGTGTCACCAGGACAACCCCATTGAACCCAACGAGGTTCTGCTCAGTCTGTTCTATGACAAACTCAAGGAGAACCATGACAACGAGATTCTCGTCTCAGCTGAGGATTGCCACCGGTAAGATATGATGGACCTGGATCATTCCTACCAGATATAGTTACGTTTTTATTTTGGGATTTGTTTGTTTTTATCTTTATAAATTTGAGTAAAGAAAACAAAAAGTAAGTGATGCAGGAAATGTTACCTTATATACGTGCATCACACTGAAGGCAGTAAGAAGTCACCCACGGCTCTATGTGAATGTACGAGTTGTATCGACGTTTAAAAAGACAATCAACCGCTGTAAAAGTACATAATGCCAATAACTAACTTAGTTTTCATTTGATTAGTTCATTAATAACTAATGAACTCAGTTTTCGTTTGATTAGTTCATTAATAACTAATGAACTCAGTTTTCGTTTGATTAGTTCATTTATAACTAATGAACTCAGTTTTCGTTTGATTAGTTCATTAATAACTAATGAACTCAGTTTTTATTTGATTAGTTCATTAATAACCAAACCACAAACTGCATCGGTTTATGGAGTTGTTTATTGATCCTTGCACCAGGTTGATGTACCACATCCTGCAGCGCCAACGAGACCACAGCACCAACCCTGTACCGTTTGCCTACCGACCCGACACCTGCTGTGACAGGGAGTACAAATTCTCTACCTCTCTGGAATCCGATTCGCCATTCTTCAAACACTCGGGAAAAAAATCCAACTCCCCCGATTACAAATCCGCCGAGAGCAAAACTCCGACAAACAGCACGCCGACTGCGGCCACCTACGGGCCGGGTACTTTCTTAAAGAGTGAGAGTTCCTACAGCACTCCACCTCCGTACAGCCGCACCAACAGCCAGACGGCCAAACCTTCCAGGAGGTCGGACTCGTCTAACTGCCCCTTGTGGAAGTGTTACCTCAAGCTGGATGACACGGACCACCTCCTTATGACCTTTGTACCCTCCTCCTTTGATGACCTTTTACTTCTGAATCCTGTCAATGTCGGGAATAAAAAATCTCCAGACTTCTCACCGGAAAGTGCAGTAAGTCACTGATTTGAGATAATGTATGGATGGTTACACGATGAGTGAAGAGAATCGGAGCGCAGATGTTAGTTGGACTCTTTCAAATATATTTTGAAGAAACTTAATCATAGTTTTCAGTTACCAACATCATTTCCATAATCATAGTTTTCAGTTACCAACTTCTTTCTTTCTTGATCAATTTACCTATTTGTACCTTTCGGTGTTAGGTTTAAGCATCATAAATGAACTTTCACCACTGTTTTCTATCCAATGTCTTCCTTTTTGCATCTACAAACTTACATCCCTTTTTTTATATAGTTTCTGTAACAGTTACCAACATCATTTCCATAATCATAGTTTTCAGTTACCAACATCATTTCTTACATTTGATTCCTTATGATCCTTTTCTTAAAACTGCAACCCATTTCGAAACACCAATTTGAGATTTCTGCTTGATAAGCTCTTTAAGCCGCTAGTTTTGACATTCTTTCTTCGTAAAATCTATCGCACTCTTCATACATCATTGCTACATCCATGTTTCCCCATCTTTTCGTATCGTTGATCCACCCCTCCATCTTCCACCCTACCCAGCAGACAGTGACCATCTCCACGGCCAGCACAGAGGCCAGTCCTTCTTTGGACATAAAGCCAGATAGTCCAGGTCAGAACGAGTGTGTTTTCTTGTCTTTGTTGAGTTATTAGTATATTTATTTTGGTCATGGCTAACATGACAGTGATTGATATTCAAGGATTGGATTAGTTGTGATCTTGAATATCTTGAGAAAGAAATGGCCATGAATATTTGTTGTCCTTCTTTAAAAGAATGTTTTTCATTTAACTGTAGAATTTATCATTATTTGTTTCTGTTTCATCTTCCATTTACAACTGTTTTGGAACTAATTAGCCTGAAGATTTTTCTTGTATTTTAAATTTTCGTTCTGATTTACACCTATAGGGTAATCCGATCTTTTAAAATATTTTGTTTTCTGGTTTTTTTTTCTCCTTTGTTCCTCTCTAAACTACCATCTACCACCCTTGCTCATTGCAGGAGTTGAGAAGTCAGCGACGCCCACCATTACAACCACAGAGCCCAGGACCGGCAGACCTCTGGAACTGTCCCTGAAAATCCATGACTACACCGGCGCTGCCTTCAACGGGCGGCCTGACGAGTCCAGGGACTCCTTCCTCTCCCCGACTCAAAGCAACAATGAAAAGGTGTGTGTGTGTGTTGGGGGGGAGGGGGGAGTTTGGTTTATTGTTTCTCATCAGTGGATAGACATTAAATTTGTCTATGATAGTGATAGGTATTGGAGGTGTATCGGTCTATAATTTTTTTTCACCCGTACATTTTGGTGGTGCAATATTTCTCTTTTTTTTTCAAAAGTGGGGGGGGAGGGAGGGAGGGGGGGGTTGTTGAATTAAAATGTAATTGGTTTTTTTATTGTGATATATATATTCTCTCTCTCCCTCTCTCTCTCTCTCTCTCTATCTCTCCCTCTCTCTATCTCTCAAAGTAAAAAATCAATTTGCTGTATTGCTTGCAGGTTAACGAGTGGATGACGACCCACACTCCGACAGTCAAGCCCAAAGTGAGGGGGTCCCTCCTCATCCCTGTGTATGTGTACAGCTGCCAACTGAACAACGTCACCTCCTCCCTCACAGACAGGTTAGTAGTAGTACGCCATATGCCGTCGCATTATACACTAGATGCTCTTATTATTTCTACATCAATCCGTTTGAATTTTATAGTCAGGTATATGTGCTTGATTGTCACTAAATCTGTTAAAAACCATGAAAAGTCGTATTGAAATTGAGATTTCTCGTTGAACCAACAAAAAATGAAATGATAGGATTAATTGTTTAAAGTCTGATGAAAAGAAACTGTTTGAAGTTTTCTTTTGTAGCCAAATATACCAAGTGAAATTTAGTGAGATTGATTCCTTTACATCTAAGCACAAAAGTTCACCATAAAGCAATTTTGGGACATGCTCTGAAAGACCCATTGATTTAATTTGGTGTCCCAGTGAAATGTATTTCAGTTAAATCCTTCAAATTTTTGACATCTGAAAGTATATGGTTACAAATACATTCCAATTGTTGAGTGTGTGACATTTAGTCATTTACAAAAGCTTGTCTTTGTCTTCTCTGCCCACAGATGGTCTTTCCGACTCCCAGATGATCTTTTTGAAGACCTGTCTTTCAAACCAGCCCCCACCTCCAGCATGGCCCCCCCTCGGTCACACTTGTCCTCCATGAGTCAGTCCACCCACGACGGGGGTCAAGGGGGGAGGCACTATACTGACCGCCGGTCAACAGACAGCTTCTCCCAACGACTGGAAACGGTCAAAGAACACACAATGGATCTCTCTGAACTGTTTCTCAGCTCTTATGTTACTGGTACGTGCGGACAGATCCACAAAACTTAAAAATTGCTACTTTGTGTGTGTTATTGTTTAAAGCGAGGTAGCACCTCCTTTATGAATTTTCTATATCAGATGAAACCATTTTGAAAAATATGTATTTGAGACCATACCATCATTTTTTATCTCGATTTCAATTTTGACCTTTGAATATTTACATAACGCTTCTGCACGGTCTTCGCCATGTACTTCTAATCAATTCACAATAATACCCGCTTTGTCCCCCTGTGTGTGCCCGTGTCCAGGTGTGTACCAGAGCCTGCAGAGTGACCACAAGATGTCCTCCCAAGACGTGGATGCCGCCATCAACAACATCTGCGAGGAGTCCCACCCGCTGGAGATGGACATGACCTCGTACCTGACGGCCTCCTGCTCCCACTTCCAGCACCTCGTACACCGCGGCCGGCTGCAGGCCAAGGAGGCTAAGAAGCGACTCCGACAGCCGTCCTGCTGTCACGAGGAAGGAGGGGAGGGGGGGGAATACGACGACGGGGACGGAGGAGGCCGTAGCTACCACCATCAGCAGAGTATTCGATTCGAGGACGAGATGGACATCAGCAGGTGAGGAGGAATAGCGTGGCAAAGGAAAATCTCGTCTTGATAGACCCAGGGGTGTAAATCTTTCAGATTTTCTCTGATTTCATTTTTTTTTGTACTAGCCAAGTGGACTGAAAAGACATTTTTTGTTTTTGCTTTCGCAGTACTATTTTCATCGGGATGTGAAGAAATGTTTCAGATTATTCTTTTGATTTGCTATTTACACCCCTGTAGAATTTACCACCTAGGAAAAGGGTTTTCGCTGCTTTACGCTGTAAAATAAAGTGATACGGGTCGAAGGAAAACCACCACTCTCTCAACATACAACACACTCACAACATTGATGCATAGCAGGGGATGTTTTGTGAAGACAACCATAGATGTGACTATACCAGTTGCGCTTAGAGAAATGCATTCTTTCAACAAGAAAACAAATTCACTCTTTTGATTCTAAATTTGTTATACTAACTGGTTTTCGAATAATTATTTCCTTGCAAAAGAAATATGTACCGTACATAAAATAATAAGATAAAATAATCCTTTATTGATCCAATCTGGAAATTTTACATACTTTTGAATAAGGATAAATATCCTATTATTTTCCCCGTTTGTGTCCAATCGCAGGGAAGAGGACAGTCACATGGTGCCAGACATCCTGCAGCTCCCGATGGTGGCCATAGACCTGGCTGATGAAGACGGCGACCCCATGTCTCCTCACCATTGTCGCAACGTCAAGGAGCAGAGCATTCTCAAAGAAAACATACGGTCTCGCTTTGACACTCTCATGGGCAAAAATTTCAAGGCCATACAAACTCTACCAGAATTCTTTTTCTACCATCCGACAATCACCCAGATGTCTACTGAGGTAAGGCTATCCTGTAACAAAGATGACAGGCAGTAGGATTAGAAGTAGTACTATCATGTGTTGGAAGCACAGGGTTAGCAAGAAGTAGTTCCAATAGGAGTAGTCACTTGACTAGGTGGAAATGGTGAATACAATGAACTGTCCTTTCATATAGCCACAGAAATTCCATATTTT
This sequence comes from Dendronotus rufus, assembly GCA_032358575.1. Taxonomy (NCBI): domain Eukaryota; kingdom Metazoa; phylum Mollusca; class Gastropoda; order Nudibranchia; family Dendronotidae; genus Dendronotus; species Dendronotus rufus. Next base: position 11,600 of record JAULCB010043291.1, on the reverse strand, counting down.
AGAGCTTGTTGCATACCTTTGTTGATAACTAACATTGTGTAATAAACAATGTGTTTGGTAAATTGTGCGTTCATCCCTCATTGGTATTCTCATTACATATCCTTTATCAAGTTATCTTTTTTCTTCTTTTTTTTATCATGGATATTGAATAACATTTCTCATTTTCTATTTTTTTTTCTTCAAGGTGTTTGAAGTCACTGATAAACTGGATGACACTGAAGTCAGCGTGGATGAGCAAGGTTAGATGGATCCAATGCTTGTCTATGTAGATAGTTTTATTTGGTCCATTGCTCGGGTGCAACTGACATTATTTAGTTTGAGATCAGTATGGAATATAGTTTGATAATCATTTATTCTGACAGTGTGGCATCAAATCGATTGCTGTTGCAAGTGTATAAAAGAAAAAGTGCCTTTTGAATATAAATTATTTTTCTAGCACTACTTGAAGATATTGCGATGCTTTTCTCTCTCTACCAACATCACCACTACTACCACCACCATCACCACCACCATAACCACTACTACTATCTGTCTGTCTTCCCATACAGGTGTCGAAGGAGGAGGGGGAGGAGGAGGCGGAGGTGTGCAGGAGGATGAGGAGGACGTCATCATGGCCCGGTCTGTCCGAGGGGAGGAGTACCAAGGCACCTCGATGGTGTCCGTCCACGAACACAGCTCCGTGGGCACGTCCTTTGAAGGCAGCTCCTCCACCCACTCCCTCCCCATGGACAAGGGCCCCGTGCCTCTCTTCCTCCACCTCACCTGCACCATCAGACAACGGTCCAACTCGCAGCACGTCTCGGTACGCACCGTGCCGCTCTGCATCGGTAAGTAAGGAAAGAGGGGGTCAAGCCGCGTTTGTCGAGGAAAAGAGTTGGATAAACTGCGTGGAGTCAATTTAAAGAAAAAAATGATTTTGAAGTAAAGACATCTGGTTTTCTATGCTATTTCTGACTCGCCGTTGCCATTGGTGTTTTAGAGACTTTGTAACTGTTAAAGTTAAGAATGTAGTTGTCAAATTTCTGCTCAGCTTTATTCTTTCCACAGGGGAAATCAAGAAAGAATTGACGGACCATCTGGAATTCATTGACTTTCGAGACTTCAAAGTGACCTTGGATATCACTTGCCTGATCTTGATGGGGGAGGAGGTCCAGGACCAGACGTCGTTCTCCAGGAAGCACTACTCTCGCTCTGTGTCGCTGGTCAGTCAACAGAGTGCAGGGGACAAGGAGGAGGAGGATGCGGAGGAGGAAATAACCTCCAACGCTAATAGGTGAGGGGAGGAGGTCGGCTTGGTCTAACTTTTATTCCGATCCAGCGACTGCTTGGGCTCTTGTGGAGAAGATTGTGTGGCAAGCAGGGCTGGTGTGTCGGTGTATCGAGTGTTGCCAAAGTCTGGATTTTGGTAGAAGTCTGGATTTGGGTGAAAGTCATGTTATTTGTTTTGTTATCCTTTGCCTTATACCACTTTTGCAGTGTCAGCACCCAGCTCTGTTCTCAGTCATAAATGGTGAATGAGGTATAACTGCCTTTGACAAAACATCGAGCTGGGAAATAGTGTGGATCAAGAACTATATCTGAGATATCCCATTGTTTGGATGATATTATCTTTAAGATTAAGATCTCATTTTAGGTTTTTCAATCAAAACTGAGTGTGTGTGTGTTTGCATGCTGTTACAAACTGGACCGATGAAATGAGTCTCTTTGTTTTGTCCTGCCAGTGGTGGTATTCACCCACACATTGGAGATGCAGCAGAGCATCTGTCCAAGGAACAACACGAAGCTGTCCATGAGTTGAAGGAAGGGGTGAGTTCGGTGGATTTGGTGGCTTAGACATAGAAATTAATGGGATCAGAACAAGGATAGTGATTTCTCTTTCCATGTATGACAAGTTCTGTTTGAATTTTTTTTTTATATCTATAGTAGTTCCTTCATTTTACTTTTATATATGTTTTTTTTCTTTCTATTTGCGGGTTTAGTTTTTCTGAAAATAGTACTGACAAGCATTTCAGGAATGATACAAAATACATCTTTTGAAATCTATTTACCATTTTGGGGTATTCATAGACTATTTAGTATCACAGCAATTGTTTTCAACACTTGTTTTCTTATCAGTTTTTTAAAGATTTGAGTGAGGAACAGATTCATTATTATTAGATTACTGGATTTCAATGGGTAACTAAGTAAAACCTTTGTTCGTGAGTCATGCATGCATGCTTTAATAATCAAATGAATCGATGTTTCTGCGCCACATTGAAATGTCGTTTCTGTTTGCCCAGGTTGAGTGGCTGCTGCAGGAGGAAATCATCTCTGCCCTGCGCCGGATGTTCCCCATCAGAGCCGATACCTTGGCCTTTGTGGCGGACCACATAGAACATTCGAGTAACGTCTTGCCACGCACGTGTCTCAGTGAAAGGGTCAAGCTGCAGTTTGTCCATGGCCCGGAACAGAGCCTCAATATCTTCATAGAGGTAAATCCTTGTTTGTTGAAATGAAAGCATTTGATCATAGAATGTCTTCATTGTAAAGTTCTTTGCCCTAACCGATTTTGTTAGTTTTCTGAACACAGATTCTCCCTGCTATGTTTACTGCTTGCACATTATCTAATGTACCTTTTGTTACTTGTTACTTCACTCAAGTAGAGCGGTTTGAATACTTTTTTATCTTTTTAAAATTTTTATTTCAAAGTTTGAAGTCTTTTGCTATTTTTAAAAACACAAATCAAAGGTAGTACCTCCTGATTATAGTCCATCTCCAATAGGACTTGAGCCCACACAGCAAAGTCAAGCGAGCCATACTATCTTGCTCATGTCAGGATCTGAATCATGACCATCTGGTAGGCAAGTACTTTACCTCTAGCCCACAATGATGATTTTTTATGGACTGGTTGAATTTTTAAACAATTTGAATATTTTGTTTTTTTGTTCAGGAATTTGAGCGGCAAAACCTAGGAGAGTACCGACTGACCCGAGAAGGAGATTTCTACTTTGTCATCATCAACAAAGCCCACAACAGACACCTCAGCTACCTGAAGCAACTGAAGATGGAGGACAGCTCTGTTCGTCGTAGCAGTCAGGCCGACAGCTGTCACCGGCCTCGCGAAGTGGACGACCTCGCTATGGAGATAGAGCGGGAGGAGAGAAGTCTGAGTCTGCCCTGCGTGTTGGCAGTACGGACGGAGGACCGCGACCAACGGCTTCCTTTAACCTCGCAGTCACTGACCCAGTCGAGAATCGATACGATGGATGAGGATGATCCGAGGAAATCGGACAATGCCCTCAATGATCTCACTCTCTCCAATGGAAGAGCAGTGGTATCCGTGAGGAGCGAAGACCTAGTCTACGAGGGGGACGGTAAGAGAGATGGGCGAGGAAGCAGCCCTGGCTTGTCCAAATACCCCGACAGTAGGTGTGACTCGCCTGCTTTGATGGACAACTCAATGGAAGAGGCCAGGTAGGTGGACACTGGACAATGGTCACAGTAGATATCATTTGAGAGAGAAGGTGTTAAAATGGATAGAAGGATGAGATGGCTTTAAAACTTATTTGAAGCTGTACTGTTGGATCAAGTGCTTTTAGAATAATTTCCCTTAATGAAATAAAAGTTAGAGATAAGGTATCTTTGAAGCTTAGAAATATAAAAATGAATTGCACTGATTTAACATTTTGTCTTGGTAAAAGTTACTTTTGAAAAAGTGATTAACAAGTGTATAATTTTTCTATTTCATTTCTTTTCCTTTTATTTCAGTTTGAAGAAATCCAGTAGTTTTGCCGGCCTGCAAGGTACCCAGGTCCGCTCCTCGGGTTCAGGGTTATCGAGAAGTCGTCACAGGTCAGCACCATCAGGGCCCACGAGGTCTGCAGGGGGAGGAGGCTTGCCACAGTCTCCCTCCATCATCTCGTCCAGAGCCTCCACTGATGACGGAGACGGTACGACCAATATTTGTTTGTTTGTTATCCTCTGCCTTATACCGCATTGGCAGTGTCGGCACTACCCAGCTCTATGCCAAGTCGTGAATGGGGTAGATGCCCCAATAGCCACCTTTGACAAAACACAGAGCTGGGACTTACTCTGGGTCAGGAACTATGGCAAGCAGGTGATCAGCCCACTGTGCGACCAAAATATGAAAAGAAAAAAACCCGACCAATATGGCATTTTGACAATTAGTATGCAGCCTTAGTTTGCTATCAGTTCTATCAATTTGAATTTGTCTTATTAAATGATTTGAGATTTTCCGATACAGATTTTAACACGATGTGCTTGTGAGACGTACTCGATTTACAGTAGAAATATCATATAATGAAATGCTTTCCTTTCTTTTAGTCCTAGATTTTTTTGGGGAAACTACCACTCTTTTTTGCCAGCCAAATTGTTTCTGGTTGGGAGTTGGTTATTTTTTTATTTCTATTTTACCGTGAACCATTGTCAAATGTAATGGTCTTTAAATGACTAGGTGCACTTACTTGTCTTTGGGTTGTCATTGATCCCGTGCCAGGCTTTGAAGGAGACGTCAGTGACAACGAGTTGGAGGAGATGACGTCCATGTCAGACATCAGCGTCGACTTCCAGGAACTGCCAGACTTCTGGCTCCTCATGCAGATCCACGACGACAGCGTCTACTTCTTCTTCCATTCCAAGTCAGTCGAGTCTACAGCTTGCCGGATGTTGGGTTTTATAGAAAATGATTGTTACTGACTATTGATCAATGATGCCAAAAGAGAAGAAATAAGAAAGAAGATACTTTGTGTCACCAGTCGGGATCAAACCCATACCTACTTTGACAATGCCATGCCAGTGCTGAAGCAAGCACTCTTCTTATTATCCCTGTCTGATGATTAATGCAACTTGAGAAGAAGAAAGAATTAGTTTTTGACTGATTGCAAAAACTCCATGCTATAGGGGGTGGGGGGAAATGCGTTTTGCCATATGATTTAACATTTTCAATATGATTACTATGCAAATTGTTATAAATATGCTTGGTGATAGTAATAATATAGTTCTTGTATAGCCATGATAAAAAGGGTAAATCGAATAGCTTTCTTTCGTTCTTGATCAATTTACAGTTTGTATTTGTACCTTCCAGTGTAAGATTTGATATAATATGCAAGAAAAACAATTTTACACTGACACCATGTACGTTTCCATCACCTTATTTCATATCTGTGATTTCAAGCTGTTTCATACTTAATCTTATTTTGTTGCTGTTTTTGTTGATTCTCAAGAACCCCCATCGACAGCGAAGGCCCCACCAATAATGAACAGAAGGCTCTGTACAATTCCATCAAGGAGAATGCTCTCCAAGCATGCAGGAAGGTTAACCAGGTAATCCCATACTATGTGTCAAATTGTATTTCATCTAAGTTAGGATATTGGAAATGGTTTAAGATGGAAATAAGTAATCTTATTCTGACTATGATTTTTACCTGTGTAAGGAAAAATATGTTAAAAGCTCTTAAAACAGTTATAATCTAGACTAGAATACCGTGGAGAACCATCACGTGTGTACTTACAAAAGTTAGTTGCCTCTTCTATAATAACAAATTCTTTCTTTGAAATCAACATTTTTAGTCTAAAAAGGCATAACCTGGTTTTATAAATAAAATGTTCATTATTGTATTGTGTTCTGTTGGTGAAAATGATATTAATCAATGAGAAATTGTTTTTGTCTACCAGACTCTGTTGCTGCGTGAACTGTATAAGACAAAGATATGCAACACCCTCCTGGTACCAGAGGCTGATGAGGATTTCAACTGGCCTAGTCAGAGGACTAGATCGATTTCCTATGGTAAAGACAATTCCATAGATCCTAGATTACTTTCCCAAGAAGATTCAGTTCTGAGTGTGTATAGAGAAACAAATAAGAATCTGTTAGACGATATTTGTTACGTTGTATTACTGATTGTACCCTTCCCGCTGTATTGAACTGTTGTATCATTTCATCCTCTTCACTGTCCAGGTTACAGCGCCTATGATGACGACGACGCTGAGGAGAGCCAGTACCCGGGTTACCTGGCTGCCAGCATGGACCTGGAGCTGAACCCCGGCCTGTTTGCCTGCCCCGTCGTGTGGCGCCAGCTTTTCCACCTCCACCCCAGGCTCAAAGTCGGCCGGCAGCGCAGGGAATCCACCCTGGGACTCCTAGCCTTGCAGAAAGTCCTGGAGAAATTCTCTGTCAACAACAGAAGCAACATGTTTGTCATCGAGGAAACCCTCACCCACAATGTCTATTACGTCAGGTGAGTAGGACCCTAGTTGGTTTACAGCTGGCTGTCTATGGGTTGGATTTGGTGGTTGTGGGTTTTGATTTTATTGAATCCTTCATTGTATGTTATTATAGATCTTGGGCTATATTTCTAGGAGTATTTAATCTGCCTTTGCTTTGGTTTGGTGTGAGTTGGATGGAATTGATTAATGCACATAAACAGGGCCGAAATTATGATTTTGATTCGCCACTTGGTTTGCCTTTGTATTTGAATTTGTGTTGTACGATGGTATAGCTCTGTTGGTTAGAGCAGAGTACTTATGTTGTTGGCATGGCTGTATTGCTGGCTGACACCAGCTTGGGTTCAATCCCCACTGTAAACTCGACTTTTTCTTACTGTTCTTCTCCCAAAGCTTCATGTATCGTTAGCACTGCTCATGACTTGATCTTTCGTCTTGTCTGCACAGATTGAAAGAGCTTCAATTGAACCACGAGAACACGGACATTGATTTGGATGGTTCTCTGTCCGACTCCACCTACCTGTCTCTGGCTAAGACGGAGGTAAGTTACCTGCCACTATGAGTAGATATCAATGATTTACACGACATGATGAAGTCAAGGAATGAACTGAAAATGATTTTCAGTTATCTTTTAAGAGTCATGTCTGGATAAAGCTTAATTATAGTTCTCGGCGAATAAATGTAATAAAACATTATGAAAATATTACTAACGAGATTAAATGAGTCCCCTTATCAATCGTTTTGGCACGGGTAGCAAGGATCAGTAGTCAGTAGTTGAAAACTTTTGGAGATCCTGAGTTCGAACCCCATTGCAGGCCATGTGTTCAAACAAAAGGCAAACGTTTGAAAAAAGTTTTAACTATCACCTGCCCAACCTTTCCTTCCTCCTTTCATATCATAATATGGTTAACCAAATTCTATAATGCTTCTGTCCGTACAGCTTCCCCCTCCCGGAGATGGAGACAGTGTGTCCTTGACCTCCAACTTTAGTAGACAGACATCGCGGGTGGATGATTTCGTAGAGCTCACGATGCATGGAACAGAGGAAGCAGGTATTGTATACTACACATGATAAAAGAAGTACAGTGGGGAAGGACTAAGTGATGGGCTAGGTTGTTTATCCAACCCACGCAAAGCTGCCTATTCTTTTTGTTTTAAATGAATACAAAGGATTTGCTGCTCTGCTCTGCAGCTGACACATGGGTTATTCTGGTCTTATTTGGAATTGAACCGAAAATGTCAATGTCTCCTTTGGGATAATAAAGGCCACGTTTTTTGTTTTTTTTCCTTTTTTTCATCCTTAACTGTAAGAAAACTATACAGATAAGAGGAAGATGAAAGTATGGAATGGCTCGTAAAATTTCTCATTATTTAGACATGAAATGTATATTTAGAGTTTTTCGATGCTTTGACTTTTAAGATAAATAAAAGATCAGGACTAGATAGAAAAATAAATAATTAGAATTCCAACACTAGTGCGTTGCATATATTATCCTTTTGTTACAGGGAAGGACTTCATCGAAGGGCTGCGTAAAGTGCTCCAGAACCGGATGGATGAGTACCTCTTGGATGCTGTGACGGTCCCCCTCAGCAGGAACCCTCAGTGCAAACTCATGCCAGAGGACGTCTATGTAAGGAGAAAGGAGGATTCCTTGGGTTTTTATCTTCTTCTTTATTCTTTATTCATATTATGATCTACTGCAGTATCTATAATGTATCTATATAAAGCGAGAAATGAATTGATCTAAATAAAGCGAGAAATGAATTGATATGAATAAAGCGAGAAATGAATTGATCTAA
>JAULCB010043180.1:0-10931 GCA_032358575.1 Dendronotus rufus | reverse complement strand
GAATTAGCACTAGATCGAGAAAAATGGCGAACCATGGTATTCAACCTCTGTACAGAGACGGAACTCCGGTAAGGTAAAGATGATTGAGATAAGTCTTTAAATAATAATATGTAATGGACAATCTAGTTTCACATTTTCAAGAATAAAGAAATGATGAGCGTGTAAATCCAAGTAAGAAGTAAGTCCTCTGGAGCCCTTTTTATCCCGGTTTCTGTAGTAAGAAGCTGACAATGACAAGTGACTGCCCCTGCCAATCAATTTCAGGATAATATGACACTAATCTAAAACAGATTACTTTCCCAAACCCACATGTGGGAGTCATTTCTACACCTAGATGGAACGAGGAAAGCTGTGCAAGGAATCTTTCCTAAGGACTCAACATCGGATCCAGTCCGGTCCGCAATCGAAACCAGGACCATTCAATCACCACGCGGATACGCTGAGACCACTAGGCTACAGATTCTGCAGTGTTCCTTACTTGTTGGATGCGAGAGCACTTTCAATCCGAGTTGTATTGTACAAGCAAACAGTGTAAGAAATAAGTAGAAAAAAACCCGTTGTTGACTTACACTAGGCTCCATCATTGAGGGATCCAAGCATCGATGGACGGCAGAACACACAATCTCATCCAGCAACACTTGAACCAAACTGGTAACGAGAAAAGAAAGATGAGTTTATACTCCTTAACTAGCCAAGGGTACAACTAATGCAGGTGACAGACACCTTTCATCAATTCAATGTAGCTTCTCTGATTTAGGTCAGTTAACCACATACATTACGACATGGCAACTGAGATTGCATATTTTTCCTGATAATCAGATATTTATTTAAACTTCATAAACAAGAGGCAATAACAGCAATAGACAAAGATCAATTTGATTAAATTATTTAAATGCCAGTACTCACTTTTCATCTGTCACAAATCTCCACAGATAAAGCTGAAGGTAGTGTGTGTCCACCTGTATTTGCTGCAAGCCATATTTACCAAAGGTGCGTAAACGTACACACTCCAAGAAGGTCTGTGGAAACATGGTGATTACATTGTCAATATTTATTGTTTTAAGCAGTATAATAATAATAATAGCCTTACTCTTACCCCTAAACCTTTGATATCACTATCATCACTACTTCTTATTTATCTTTTTTTTATACCACGAGAATAAAGATCATTTTTTCAACAAATGTCATCTCAGACTCAGAAGGAAAAAATGTAAAATATGAATTGAATAATTCTTACTTTAAGCATTTAATAACTATGTACATACCAAGCTTTACTGTTTTTAATATTTTTCTCTGACAAATTTTGAATTTTCAAATTCTGAAATGTCAAATACCGTCAGCTAGAACTTTATAAAACTTGTCATGAAGGCTTGGACTGCTTTTGCTGTTACAAAATATATTTTTGCTCGTAGAAAAATGTTCTCACTAAGATTTTGTTTAAAGCCCTATCAAAAACACTGGCATGTCGATGTTTGATTGTTTTGTTGATTTAAACGCAAATGGCGTAACAGTCAGTGCGTTGAATAAGTGAGTTGTTTTTTATATTTCTATTGCCTAGTAATAACACGTCAGTGCGCCATTCTTGCTGTAAAATCTATTTTTTGGACTAGTATCGTTGAAAAAAATACAAAAGATCAAAGGAATTTGCTGAAATGGAAAAACAGCAAAAGTTACAAACTTCATGTTAGAAATTTGTAGCATCAATAATAATCTAAGACAGCATGCACAATTCTAAGTCTTTGAGAAAATGTTTGGTTTGTTGGGGCACGAATTTGTGAATGGACTATAATTTATAAGACAAAAACTAACAGCAACTTTACCTTCAGGCTGATTTTGATGATGCCTGTGAGAACAGACACCTTGGAAAATTCCACAGCACTAAAGATTTCAATCTTCTCGGAGAACAACTTCTGTATATTGCTCATCAAACTGTTATCAACACTGAAAGCAAACACAAGAAAGGTAATTAATCAAGGAATCTTTAATAAAAACAGGATAAATCGACATAATTTATTCATATAATACATTAAATAATTACTCCATTCAGTCATATAACAGACACCAAAACTTGATAAGATTTATAATAATTTTATTGAAATTTACCACAAAGCTCATTTACTTCTATCAAAAAAATTAGTGACGATCTATAAATGAGTTGGGGAAAACTAGTCAGTGTCCCATCCATAAACTGGCTACTGTAATTTCTCCGCTCCATAGCATGGAAATCGAGCAGGGGTGTAAATGGCAAATATAAAAATAGTCTGAAACATTTCATATCCCAATGACTAATGGCTTCTCAGTCCACTTGGATAGTTTAAAAAGTCTGAAATCAGACAATTGGCTGAAGATTTACAGGTCTGATCGAAATAAGCTTCCACACTTAGCACTGACAAGTATAATAACGGTACACGCGAAAGACAGAAAGAGAAGTAATCTCCCATCCCATGAATCTCTGGGCTACAGAGGACTTCCGACAACTCATTGCATTCCGTTCTTGCTACTTACCTTGGTGAGTAGCTCCACTGGGGTCGTTTATTCTGTTGGGAAGCACTGTAAGCATGCCGGCTGGAGTCACTGCTCCGTTCTTTCCTCACTCCTTCCTCATACAACTGACCCACCTGGCCAAACAAACGAGAAATTATTTCAAACAGGGGTGTAAATGGCAAATAAAAAAATAGTCTGAAACATTTCATATCCCAGCAATGAAAATATAAATTTTGAAACAAAAACTAATGGCTTTTCAGTCCACTTGGATAGTAAAAAGGTCTGAAATCAGACAATTGACTGAAGATTTACAGGTCTGTTTCAAATTATTGGTCGCTATAGAACTATACAATGCAGATACTATTACAATATGCTTTGTTTGTTTCTATAAAGGGAGAACACCAAGACGAGCCGATTTTAGTTCTTGCAGTAGTGACAGGGGAAAAGAAAGACAGATGTTCTATTATTTAAAGAGAGGAAGCAGAAGCGTGAATTGAATTGCTCTCAAAAGTATTATTTATCATCAATACTGAAATACAACTTCAGGAGAAGCATGTGCCGTACCTGCATGTCTATGGCTGTGATGTCTTCCACCACCCGTTTCATAACAGCCCTCACATTGCGTGGCTCTATGGTATTCAACCAGTCCCTCGTTTCGACGCTCTTCCTCAACATCTACAGAAGAAAAAAGAGGTGATGAATTACGTGAAATATGATCCTTAATAAGTTTTCATTAAAAAACACCAACTACTTACCTAAAATGGTGTCGAATAAACACATTTGTTTGCTCTACGTAAGGAACTTCAATGACAAATAGTGAAATAGTAGGCATAGAGTGCTGGGAAAAGGTTTAGAAAACTATAGGAGGAGTTTGGATTAAAACAGAAGTTAAAGAGAAGCTCTGACCCTTTGAGTTTGAGCCTAGTGGCTCTGGAGGACTTCTTTAAAAAAAAAAAAAGATCAAATCAAACGAACGAACGACCCGTTCATTAAAGGAAAGCAGTCTCCACCAACCTGCGATATGGTGAGACCTTGAACACGGACGTAATGGTTGAGCAGGCGTTGCCCCGTATCCTTGGCCATCGTAAACAGTTCTGAAGAGGGCGTGACGTTACTACTGCCTTCCACCATAAACTGCTCCTCTGCAAGAGACAGCTGGAAATAGAATTAATACAAAATTACAAGTGATGAAGAAGTTAAGTAGTATGTTCCTGACAGTGATTACCCAAGTGATAACCTTTCCCAATACACAATAATAATATGTGAAAGGAAGGCATCTAAATCTTTATTCATGGGTACTTCAGCTTGGCAATAAAAAACATTTATTCATTCACTCTTTGCTGTTACCTAGCAAGTTCACTTAAAAATTGTGTGCATGCTACACACAATACAAAATTTATTAGACGAAAGAACCTGGAGCCAACAGACAAGTAGTACTGTACTACTACCGGTACTAGCTATGTTTTAAAAAAGGGACAACTTGGAATCAAACTGTGCTGGAAAAAAAAGCGAAACAATAGTTTGAGATCAAAATTTGATACACTAGAAAGAACAAAACCCTGCTATGTTTAAAAAAAGGGGACAACTTGGAATCAAACTCTGCTGAAAAAAAAAGCGAAACTGAAACAATGGTTTGAGATCAAAATTTGATACACTAGAACAAAACCCTGTCAGTATCAGCCAGGAGAGTTGACTCACCAGGTAAGAGATGGTGGCGTTTTCGAGGTTAATGCAAAACCTGGACAAGATCATCAACAAGGCAGAGGGGGTGGACATCTTGTCACCTGGTGCTTCACAAAATTCCTGGCCAAAGAGAAGAAAACCATATTAATTATTAGTATGAACAAAATACGTATTCTAAACAATCATATACCATAATATTATGTATTATTATTAAGTGTGATCTTTCTAATGGTCAGTATGATGAGTGTGATGAGATAGAATGTGTAGACATGTCAAGTGTGTAAGTGTGTACAAAGTATTCTAACTATAATATTACCGAACAAATATAAAGTGCAATAAAGACATTATCACTATCATTATCATCGTAGTAAACACTCTCGATTTACTGAGAAGATGTTATGGTCAAAATGTGAAATATTCCCTTAAAAATAAAAAATTTAAAGGAAGCATTTAGGAAAGTAAAAAACCCAAAAACATTAGAATTAGCTCAAATAAAAAAAATCAAGGTACTGGGTACCTATCTATGAAACATCCAGCTATAGAGAAGGCTAATTTAATTAAAATCTCCAAATTCAGACCTGTAAATGACCCAACACAAAATTGTCTAAAAATTGTCCAGACTTCAGGTAAGGGACTATTATACTATTGACTTCCAATCAATAATGCAAAAATAAAAATAAAAATTCAAGCAGTTCCTTAAATTAAAATTGTCTGGAAATTTACAGAGGTCTGCAAATTGTCTGAAATCTTGAGTAGGCACTCACATTACAAGTGTGACACAAATGCTTGATGAAAGCCACGACCAATCCCTCGCGTACGTCCTGGGTGGAGAACGGCCCTCGGAAGTACGGCTTCATGGCAAACGTTATGTCTGGAGAGATGAATGCCTGCGGACAAATTGGATGCGATATTGAAATTACTTTTCTAACTTTACCTAATCATGTAAGTATATCATCCCTTTGTGGAGAGGACTGAATCTTATTTATCCCGTATTATGTTATTATGTTACAAGGGTTTAAATGGCTAATCAAAGATTATTCTAAAACATTACACATCCTGATGAAAATAGTAATGCGGAAACGACAAAATAATGGCTTTGCAGTCGACTTGGACAGTAAACAAATCTGAAATCAGAAGAAATCTGAATGATTTACACCCCTGATGTTAGTATATCATTCCTTCGTAGAGAGGACTGAATCTTATTTATCCCGTAAGGTAAGACATAAATGAATAACTGATGTAGGTAATTCACATGCCTCAGCTGAGTGAGAAGACTCAGTTAAGAATTCCTCCCCACACACACACATACTCACAATGTATCAAAAGAAGCAGCTTGAACAATGACAAGTAGACGTCAGATTCTACAGACAGCTAAAATGGAATGATATACAGACTGTAGCTCACCTGTAGATTACTAAGGACAGACTTGATCTGTTCTATCACAGAGTTCTGCATGCTGCTGAGGAGGTCTGACAGTCTGGAATTGCTGTCTTGTTTCCCCAAAAGACGCGGAGCAGCCAGCTTCTGACGAATGTCCGTAAGACAATCTGGGGATTTGTTTGTGAAAAGTAAGCATATCGCGTCGACGCATTTCATTTAAGACATACAGTGCCGGAAAATGTAAGATGATAGTTTGAGTTAAAAGATAAGAAACAGGGGTAGAACTAGAACCTCCAACCACAATTTCTAGAGCAATTTTGCATATATAGAATTAAAAATAATTTCAATGGAACATACACAACTACCCTGAAAAATAAAATGTACACCACTATGTAAGCAAAACCAAGGCAAAACAGTTTAGGAAGTCATCCGGGTGTATAACATTTTATTTTCGTCATTCCATCAGTACTCATACCAATTTTGACCATTGGATTACTCAAACAAATGAAAAGTGAAAAGAATTGATAGAACTCACCAGAAAAATGCTGCTTCAAGGAATGCATATAGTGATTGACTCTGTCTCTTGCTCCAGAAGATACAATTTCCATTCCAGCTCTGAAATTAGAAAATTCAATTTCAAATTATTTTACAGGATAAATAATAAGAGACAAATTGAATTAAATCTTTGTACTAAAATTACATTATGATGAAATTTTACTTAAAACACATGTTGCCTGGTTGGAGGAAGGGATGGAGGGCCAGAAAGTGAGGTTAAGGATGAAATAAAGGACATTTTGCTGATGATAGTAATAGTAATAGTTAAAGAAAAGTAATGGGTGTTATATCCAACTCATCCTAGAAGCCTCGTCACTTTACCAGCAAAAGAGGTTCAGCTAGTACAATAAAATGCTCTATTTAGAATAGAATAAAATTTGGACACCACGGCACGATAATCTTTGTAATAAACATCACCTGGAGAAATCTGTATCTGGCAAAAGTTTGTTCATGGCTTGTAGCCGTCGATGGAAGCGATCTAGAGCTCTGACCAGAATTGTGTTGTCCCCAGTTTCTTTCTGAAAACGCGCAAATCAAAGAAGAAAAGAAAGAAAACTTTAGCAAAGTTGGTAAATGCATGAAAAGATATGTATCTAAATAGAATAGATAACCCCAAATCAAGTCGTGCAAAGCTGATTTGTACCCGGACTCAAAATTGAAAATTAGCTCGATAAAATTCATCTTTTCTTATCTTAAATTCCATCCCTCCTTTTATGAAAATAACAATGAGGTGTGAAGTATCTCATCATCAAACATAGATTGCAGCCACCAAGTAAAAAAAAGATAGAAATGCTCTATGAGCAAAATGCGACAAAAGAACTCATACACCAGTTGTTGTTTTTTAAAGAAAAGGAATACTAGTTCAGTCAGTGGCTACCAAGCGGCCAGGGGAAAGAGCATATATATATACATAATACAACATTAATTAGGTATTTAGAAAGAGGAAGTGAGATCTAGAGGAAACGAAGTAAGTGGTATTTAACAGTCAGTGCATATCACTAGAGACCAAGAGCTCTCGTTTTTGGATTCCGGCCAGCGATGTCACACGTTGACTGCTTGGAAAAGAATCTTTACAGCAAAAGGCAGGGAATGTCAGAAATATAGTACAAGCACTGACAGACTAGAATTACTGAAAGAGAAAGCTTTGGACTGATTTGTGCCTGCAGGGGGATAAAAGATGTAAAGTCAGTGAGCCTGTGTGTTGTAAACGAACCTTTACCTTGAAGAAAATGGGACATAATAATTATAATATGTAAGTGTTGTATCTCACCTCCAACTGTACTCTTTGTCGTACAAAAGTGAAATAGATTTGAATCAGTTCATTCACAAATATCACCAACTTCCTCAGCGCAATAGTGTCAAGGGCTTCACTGGAAAGTAATGGAAACAATGAAAAACATGTGTGAACACAACTGTGTTAACATAATGTACTCTATTTTGTGGAACTAACACACATGCATCTTCTATCTGTATCTGTATATTTACCTAAAAGTAGCTCACTACTGAGCATTAGATATAGAGGTTGTAAACATTACTGGAGGTTTCTATAACAGATACTAATTATTCTTATTTTTTTAAATCTAAGATTACATCCAGTTGAATATCAATTCTTACTCTTTAACATTATCTCTACTAACTTACAAGCCAATAATAAGCAAACCATCAAGTCGTGCACTTTGTTTTATTTCAATACATGACTAATGAAGCAAAGAAAATACGAATTGAGTACATACTCTGTGTGGTGTTTGTTCAAAAACATATCATTGTAAGAAGCGATGACGAGACAAATGTTGCTCAGAAATCCATTACAGCCAGAATCTACAAATTCAAGCACATCCTGAAGAGAAATATAAAAAGACAATAAGGAAACGCGATAAAAAATAATTTGATTCGTGAACTCGATGAATAACAATCCTTCATTCATATATATAGCAATGATTGCAAGGATGATTGCAAAACTAATTGAGACAATCTGAAAAATAAAAAATAAATTTTGTATCCAGTAAAGATATATTTGAGAGAGAATAGAGAAACTGTATTTTGTATTGAAATAGTGTAATCCCAAAACAAAACACTTACCATCCCTGCACTCATGTAAGCCTGGGCAGGCCTCTCCTCTTGTCCTTGAGTGATTTCCCCCGAGTAAAGCTTGATCTGTCTCCCTAACTCATCCAAATCTTCATCGAGTTTCGACTTTGCACTATAAGATAGAAAAGGTAGATATATTTGTAGCGCAAGTTATAAGTTATATATTTTCAAAAATTAATTGCAGTCGCATAATAGAACAACTCCTTTTTATACTAGCGATCATTAAAAACAATTGGTGCAATTTTGGGTCTTATTCTTGTTTAATTTGCTAACATTCTATTGTAGAAAAAGCTTTGAAAATCTTACTGAGATAGAAACTCATCACACAAAGACTCAGCAGGCTCCCCGAGTTGGAGCAACAAGTCGACACACTCTGTCAGCTGTTTGGCTGTTGACTGGAGAAGATAATATAAGATGGTCGTAATGATCAAAACTGATTTGGTAAACTAGCTTATTTGTGTTTGTACGTTTGTTTTAGAGTTTCACTACAACACCTCGACCTCCAAGGATCATTATCATCAGCGCCGAAAAAGTGAGTTGATGGTTTCAGTGAAAAGATAAGAAGAAACAGAAGTAGCTAGATTGTTTGTGTGAAGAGAGTACATGATGGAACAACATTGACATCATATAAACATATCTAACAAATACAAATATAAAATAAAACAGGTACATAGGATAATATAGCATAAGAAGAAGGTGATATACCAAAACGTTTCTTAACATCTCTTTAATTAAAAACAAGGGAGGGGGGGGGGGGGGGCACAATAAGAAAATCACCAACAAGATACCATATTTTCTAAATCATTCGGCAAGTTATAACCAATACATTTATAGTTGAAATTCACCTCAACATTAATAAAGACAAGGAAAGCTTGTCTTTTCAACATATTCATATTCTTTTTGTTCGGGTCAAAAGTTCTTGGAATAAAATAAGGGGGAAAAAGCAAATCTCTGATGGATATTATGTAAATATGTATACAAAGAAATGTAAGCAATAAGAAATGTTTCTAACCTCTTTCTGTCTGAACTTTTCCATGAGTTTGCTTCTCAGTTGCTGTATGATTTCCTCACAGTCAGTGTTAATCCTTTGGAAGCTAGGCATATGTTCATACTGATGCAATACTCTCTGGGCTTTTGTGTAGTATCTGAAAATGTAAAATCCACAATCAAAGTTTTTGGCTGTTGTTTTTTTTTCACCATTTGAGTTATAAAAATTAATAATGCAATCATAATCATACCTACATGACAGTATGCTAGTACTAGTCTTCAAATTACTAAATAACTTGAGTGTTAGTCGCAGAAAAGGAAACGTAACTTTTTTCAATCAAAAAGCAAACAAACACGTTGGTAGAAGACTTTTAGTTTTAGTTACAGTAACTTCATCAACTTTTCAACATGACCTCACCTGACAGCTTGTGCAAATGCCTCCAATTCGATACATTTGTTTAATCGAGCTGGCAACTCAAACAGGAACTGCAGCTTCTTCAGAAGAGAATGAACACCGGCTAGCTTGGTAATTTTCTGTCTTCTGTCCTGAAGAGTGCTGCTGATATTGGCGGAGAAGTCAGTAATGGTTGCCATGTTACTGGCAAGATGATCCATTTCGTCCTCCATTTTGCGAAAATCATTTTTCATCTGAAATATTTCCAGGCAATGATTGTAACGTCTAAAAGCACACAAATAAGGCATCTAAAGTTAAACATTAAGTACTTTACAGCATTCCAGAGGAGAGATCAAATATTTCAATTACACTTAAGAATAAACGTAGAGCAAAAAGTCTTTTAAAAACTAGCATTATAAGGACCTCTGAGTGAAAGTGTGTGCGTGTATTGTAACAAGAATTGCAGTGATGGGCATAAAATGCTTTTTGCATCTTATACCATTGAAATTTAAATTGAAAATCCGGAATTCTTTCTTTCTGTCTCATTTTCACCTTTCAGTGTCAGGATTGACTTAATATGAGCGTACAAACTTCCTCCACTATTTTCTATCATTGGTTCTTTTCTTTGCAACATGAAAAGTCCTGAATTCTGATCACGTAAATTACATGATCTGATTTTAGTGAAATCAAAATATATACAGCAAAACAAATGTTGCTGTCCCCATAATCTTATTATAACCATTTTAGGTGTAAACTAAATACCAGTCATGGACAGAAAAAAAAGGTTGAAGAAAAAATGTGACTATTTAACATCTAAGTTGACTTTTTAACAACTATAGATTGTCTTTAGCAAGCTTCAGAATCCAGAACTTTACTTACCTTTCTAATTGTGTCTGTTGCGCTTATAAACTTGTTGTAGTTTTCATACACTAAAGTCTGCATGTCACTGTCCAAGCCGCGAATGTCTTTCACCATTTTCTGTTCCTCATCCATAAGCTCTGTGAGTGATTTCTCCTGAATCAATTCATTACAAAACAGATTATAGAGCAATCGAAAGCAAAAATAAAATGTTTTCAAACCACTTAAGAACCCTTTAAAATATGGATTATATGAATTCCTAGCCAGAAACAAATACTTAAAAAGAGCACAGCATATAAAATTCAAGGCGGGCAGGGGGGGCATCAAAATGTGAGGTAGAGTTATTACTATATTATTTGCATACCATATCATTTACTGTGTAGAGTGCCGTTGAACGAGCTTGTTTCATGTGGTCAGCGCTATTTATACAGACCCGTAAATGACCCATCACAAAATTGCCTGAAAATTGTTAACACAAAAATACCCTGTAAAAAACTAGTCT
>JAULCB010042958.1:0-10934 GCA_032358575.1 Dendronotus rufus | reverse complement strand
CCAAAAATTATCTTTGAGACGACCTATCTCTAAAGTCAACTCAGCGACATCCGCACGGTTTTCCCATCCGGCCACACGTATTGTTATATTATTGTTATATTATTGTTATTCTATTTGATAACTCTTTCTTTCTTCAGCCCAAGCTTGTGGACTTGTTAGGAAAGGAAAGATTTGACGAATACGCTGGGAAAATCTGGCAGCTCAAGTTTTGCGAGGAATCTTTATTCATGGCTTGATGACATTCACTACTTAGACGTGGACATCGGACATCAACCTAATCATTATTGTGCAGTACGGTACGGTATTTGACACCTTAGTCACACCGAGCTCACATCCACTAAGACCTCACTCCGATCAAAAGACATCCGTCCTTCAAAATCCCTAGAGTTCTATCTTTATTTTTATTTTTATGAATATACACCTTCAGATCCACCAAGACCTCACTCTGATCAAAAAACGTCTGTCCATCCTTCAAAATCCCTGGGTTTTTTTCTTTATTGTTATGAATAAACAACAAGTTCACATCCAACACAATCTCACTCCGGTCAAAAGATATCCATCCGTCCTTCAAGATTAAAGGGGTTTTATCTTTAGTTTTACTTTTACTGATAAAGTCTCGGATCGGATGTGACTTCGGATATAATGAGATAATATTAAGGCCAAGCCTGTTGGTCTCATCACTGTATCCGTCCGAGATGTATTGAAGGAACAAACATAATGATATGGATATGATAAAACGAAGTGTGGTGATTTACCTACCTTTCCTCTTCTTCCATTTTGAGACAGGTTTTGTTTTAGGATGGTGAAACCTCTATGTATTTTTTTATGATTTGTTATAGTTTTCATTTTCAAGGCTTGTAGTCAAGTCGACAATCTTCTTAGGGTTAGTGATAATATTCGTATTAGTAATTACTTATTAGCATCAGAAACCATTACAATATTGTAAAGTATGATTTCTGCATTGTCGTCGTATTATTATTATTATGTGCGTATTGTGTTTCACGACGATGTTTGTGGGACATTTTGTGAGTGATAAGAATGCGAGGCTTCAAGACACGCAAGTTTTGAATGACAGGGACAGAAGGAATTGTGGGAAAGCGACCGACAGTATTACTAATGCTATTATTATACATTTCGGTTGTTTGTTCATTCTTACAGATTATTTGTTTCTTTCTTCTTCTTTTATGCACCAAGAGGCATTGATTGTTGAAATTGAACGCATTTTGTTTCAAACTATTTTGCATTGAAATTTAATGGCATTAAATTGCTCTTCATGTTTTTTAGAATGAGCTGGGTATTTACAAATTGAAAGATATTTTATTTCAATGTTTCCTTTTCATCGTGTTCTTTTATCATTTATTTTCTTTTGGATCTAGAAAATATTAAATTTTAATTTTCATGTCAAATGCGTCTTTCCATCTGCCCACCTTTTGTTGCTATGAAATGATAATAGTAATCATGTTTAAGAAGAAAAAAAACCTCCGTGTTAAAGTCAGTCTGCGGTGGACCTTGACAGCTCACAGTCCGTGTTGGGACATCGGACATGTTTTGTCATAATAATTGTATGTAAAGGAAGAATATTCATCGAGTTAATTTTGCCTCGAACATTTGAAATGTTTGACTTACTTACTTCAGTGAATTTTTATCTTGTAAGATACTTTAGAATATCAAAGTATTGACTTTTTCTCTCTAGATGCGTATTACTATGATTGGCATAGAAAATTATTTTTGATTTGAGATCTTTTTACCATTTTGGTACAAGTAATTAATTGTTCTATTCTATTCCTTTGAAATGCCATACATAGTAACATTATTTTATAAACCCCATATTATTTTCTACACGTATTAAAACCCTTTGATTTTATCATCATTATCTACCATCCCTCTTCGATATTCTGTTCATGTGATATTTGTAGTTCTTGGCTCTCCGTCCGTCGTGTGTTTTGGCTTTTAGGCAGCAATGTTCAGCACCACCTTGACATGACACGATTATTAGTATTCAAAGTATTAACGAAGAATAGTGATATGTGTAATTCCTGATCCGTAGTATTTCCCAGCTCTGTGTTTTGTCAAAGGTGGTTATTGGTGGGGCATCTACCTCATTCACCGTTTAAGACTGAGCACGGAGCTGGGTCCTGAGACAGCGAAAGCAGTATAAGGCATTGGATAACAAAACAAAAAACATATATATATATAATATCTTGATGTATTTCATTTATATGAAACGATGGCTGTGAAAAGCTGTGAAGAAATTAAAAGCGATGTTAGATGAAATTTGAAATGTTTCTAAACATTGATTATGTGTACTTATCTTTTCGTCTAACCTCACTTTCGTCTAACCTCACAAAGAAATACGAGGGGGCTATCCTTGGATGACCTGTCGAGGTCAGTTGTTGTGATGATAGAGAAGATGTATGTATGTCTTTTGTTGCTTTAAAAAAAATAGTTTTCTTATAATAAGATCTGAAATTATATTATTTAATTTTTATTATGTATTTATCTATTTTGAAATAAAAGACAAATTCTTCTGGTGCAGATACAGTAGTAAACCATTGATTACTGTCTGTCTGTCTCTCAGTCTGTCTTTGTAAAAAATGAATTTCCGTTGTATTTGTACATTGTATTCCAATCCATGCCAATTCAGGCTCAATGATTTGTGCGAGTTACTTGTTTTTTCCAACTGCTTTGTTGAAATTACTTTTTCCTATGATAAGTATGACTGCTATCATTCTTTTTAAGACATTTTTATATCTTTCGTCATCATGAAGTTGCAGAGTTTCGTTATTTTCCCGTAACATTTTTTGTATTCGACTATAAAGTAAGATGTTTTTTAACATTAACATTCATTGTACAAAATTCCATGTTGTTAGTTAGTTTTGAATGCTTGTATCTGCAATGTTGAGATTTGGTTAATGTTTGAACGGAGAAAAATGAATCGTTTGAAAGCACAGATCGAATCAATCAGTCCAAGCAGGTGCATTGAGTGTTTCATGATTCACATCAGGTTAATGACAAACATTTAATGACAACTGTTTTATTGGCACTGCTGTGGACAATATGGTGTGAAGGAAGAAAGGAATGAAAATAAGTGATGTGAAAGGCAAAGGTTAAACAATGCATATTTTGTGGTTGCAATTTAAAGACAGATATTATATGTGCCTACCTCTGACTCTCGACACTATTATTTCTCCCTGTGGGAGTATAGGGCGATACACACGTATGTCTCATCATCGCCATTGCCATCGCTGTTTGTGTAGTGCCAGTAGTATTATTAGTATCGACCTAATGATGTATATGGCGTCCTATACAAGATAGTCTTTCACGTTATTACATACGAAGACAAGAGTTGACTCAAACCATGATGCTGCTCTTCTTTCGGTTTTAGCCGTGGCAAGTTATTTATGCATGGGTTTTTGATTTCCTCATATGGATATGATCATCCTTATCGTGTGCCAGGTCTGTGGCAGACATCAGCAATCCTATCTCTCCAAACGTGTACGCCTGTCATCCGACGTTCTAAGGAACTCTGTATTATTGATCCTCATATGGATAGGATGAACATGCAATCATTTCATTTGGTTGTGACTGGCTTGCTATTGTTAATGATACATAATGCGTATCACTGTAGAAACGTCGAATGAATATAATGTGTCATTGTCTGATCGTGAAATAAAATTGTGTTAACTCTTCAATCTGCTGCTTCATTTTCATCGAAACTTTTTGATTCACCAATGACACAATACTACTGCCTACAGGTTGGTGGCTGTGTTATTCATCCATTGTGTACAGGAATAAATCGTTTTTCATCATTTCGGTTGTTAGATTCCCCGATGCCTATTAATAATAGTACATAATAATCTTTCAATTTTGTAGGTTTTGATTTTAACGATAAGAAAGATAAATTGTTTGTCTTATGTATTAGGTTTAATTTTTTTGCATTTGTATTATTCCTTTGTACTTGAGTTCACGAATGGTGGAATGCATGCATGGGGCTTTTTTAAAGGCTAGAAACAAAATTTAGACGGCTACTAATACTAATCTCAAACAGAATACAACAATATGTAGAAAAGTTGTTTTTTCACATTATGAATTATACCTGATTTTCTTGTGCCCCCACACATTGACCTGTCATCTTTCGGATGTAGTGGATGTTGGTGGTCAGTGATGATGCTGCTAGTTACTTGTCCAATAGCCAATTAGAATGACAATGACATGGATTATCAATTTTTGTATTTTCACCATTTTATCCATTACAATTGAATGACCTCGTCTTGATTCCTGAGTGTTTGTATCCATTTTTTCCCGCCAAATATTTATTCAGTCAAACAGTTGTAAGTTTGATATAAAAAAAAAATTATTTCTCCAAATGGTGAAGTCTAAAAGATTTATATCATAATAATAATAATATATATCTTTCAAACTGTGAAATTCATTGACAAAAAAATGTAATTGAAATTGTATAAAAATTATTTGTGAAAAATCAAACAAATCAGCATTGAAGATTTGAACTCTATTATATTAGTGTACTGGTATTTGTGCTTTTGACATAATGTGGCAAACAAAATGATCAACCCTTTTTTCGTTTGCACGCCTCAAAAGATTGATACAAAAATGTAAACACATACTTGCATCATTTCACACACACGACATGATACTAATTCTAATTCTACACGTGCTACTGTTTGGTCACTATCATCGGTGACTTAATTATTATTGATACGCTATATCCTCGATACTTTCACAAATAGGTAGGTAGGTAGTCCGACCTTAGCCATAGTACACAACCATTTCAATTTCTCTAGTTTAGCCTGCCATGATTTATTATTATCTTGATTAGTTTTAGATACTTGTATTAGTATTAGTTTGTCAATCAACTCACAAACACTTCAAGGAGACCAGTTCCTCATTTTTCAGTGCAGTGAACACCATTATTTATATAGCCTCCCTTTTTATGCTATCTCTCCATTACCTTTTTTAATTTATATATCAATATCACCAATTTGCTCAGCAGTCCAACAAAATCTCACTTCCCAACCAACACACACTGCAGACTGTAACATAGTTTGTCTTCACCTCTTTTCTCCAAATATCGTGCATGCGTATCTGTGTCACATTGCCTCATAGTCATTACCACAAAAACCATGAAATTTGTATTTTTGTGCCAATAAAAGTTGGACACTGAACTTTGACCTGTGTTTTGTTGTTTCTTTTATAAATTAGTAAGACGAGAGCATTTATATAGCGCCTATCCACAGTGTTCACCATGCTCTAAGCGCTTCACAATACCACAAATATGTCACTGGCAGACAACAGACATATAACACATAGGACGATATGTGCAGTCTGATAGGTGCGTTCCATTTTTTCAGACAAAGACAACGTTGGCTGAAACCAGCGGGACCTCTGAATATTATATCTATCTCTGATAGGATGAGGAAATTTGTGTAAAGAGTCTTTCCCAAGGACTCAACGTTGGACCCAGTCAGGATTCAAACCCTGGACCCTTCAATTACCAGGCAGATACGCTGACCACTAGGCTGCCGACACTTCTTTTCTCAGAGGTTCTGAAAGAGTCTTTCAGTTTTACTAATCATATGAAGAAATGTTTTATGTATTGTGAAGCTTACATTTTTGTTCAATCAAAGAGCAAGGAGTGTGAAGGAGTCAATGCAAAATTTTCTACATCACAAACAGATGAAAATATTTCGTAGACTTGTTTGTGCGGTGGTCAGATCAACATAATGATGGTTCTAGTTTGAGTTCAAAAGATTGTTTTGTTTTGTTATCTAATGCCTTATACCGCGTTAGCAGTGTCAGTACCCAGCTCCATGCTCAGTCTTAAATGGTGAATGAGGTAGATGCTCCAATACTATGGATCAAGAACTACGGCAAACAGCCCACTGTGCAGTTAAAAAGATGAGAAACAGAAATCGAATCCACCAGTGATGCCCTTCAAGCACCCACAATTCTGTCTTTCGTGTCTACCCTTCATACCTTTTACTTTCAGTGAGTTTTTGAAGTGAATTGGTAAGGATGAACAACTAAAACGTCTGAAAAAGAGGTTTGATTGTTTATTACTAGTAGGTATGTAAGATTTTCAAATAGAAATTGAGGGGGTTTTGATAAAGCGGTACTTCAATAAAAGGAATAAAAAAACAGAAAAGATGAAGAAAAAAAAACTGTTATATACACACTGTATATTTAAATAGAAATATAAGATTATATTTGGAATAATAATCTTGAAAGTTTGGAATGAAGAGAAAACAATTTCAAAATATATATCTATATATAATTTTCTTTGTAGTTGTAGTATAAAAATAGATTTTGCAAGTTTGAAAGTTTTTCTTAATTAAAAAATGAAAGAATCAACCCTGAATTTTATTTTCTAATGTACCCATGACAATTTCTACACAAAAAGTGATAGTGATAGGTATTTCTTGTATAGATAAGTTAATACAATCAATAACATTGACAGAATGTGAATGATAAATGGATAAATATTTTTGTTCGATGCTTATAACTTATAACAATCTTCATGTTTGATACCAATTTTGCACTAACAATATATTGTAATACTGTACAATGAATAAAAATCAGTAAAATTAAGATGTTCATATGCAAGTTAAGGGGGAGAAAAGATTTGGAAGGAGAAATAGCACCCATTAAGTTTGAGTGAAATACTGGCAAGAGAAGGCACAAAAGCTGCTTGACTAATTCCATGTGTAGCTTGCATGAAACAAATATCTGCATAGATGTAACAGTAACAGTAAAAGGAAAATGATGCCCCATACACGTCAGACTGTACATCATAAATAATATTAATATGCGTTCAGTAGAAGGTTGAGTTTTAAGACACGGTTGTATTGTGACACGTTTTGTTTGAATTCATACAGCACCTCAACCTCAAGGGTCATGAGTCATATCAGCCCTGGAAAGTAAGTTGATAGTTTATTCTCAGTTAAAAGATAAGAAACAGAAGTAGATTGCTGGTGTGAAGAGAGCACATTGAAAACAAAAACAAACCAAGTACATATTATATAGCATGGAATAACATTGACATCATATCAACATATCTAATCAAATCTATTATATGTTAACAAAAATCTATTCATGATAGCCTCTTGACTATATTTGAATGGAACAATGAAAATAATTACACTGGGCATATTACAAATTCAGAAGTTGGCCACACACAAGATTTACTCTTGCCTTCGTGTTCCCTATCATTTATACGTGAAAATGAAAAGACGTACACCAGGTCTTGATGAATTGTAGATTCTAAATACTGATATTTGTGTAAAATAAAGAGATGCGTAGATAATATTTATTGATATAATATTTATTGATAATATCTTTATATATCTAATATCACGAGATATCAAACCCTGAGAACAGGCTTGCTTTTGAGCTGTATGAAAATAAGAATAGTAAAATAAGAAAATGAGAGCATTTATATAGCACTTATAATTATCCACAGTCTTTATCATGCTCTAAGCGCTTCGCAATACCACAACGTATCCTTGGTAAGACCAGACCAATGCTGAGTGTTTGCCATATTATATCCGTAACATTCGGTACGGTACTTATCGAATACCGAATGGAAGACAAAGTGGGACCAAGGGATGATGTGTTTGACTTGTCGTATTTAAACATTTGAGCTAGGCATTTGAGATAAACATGACAGACTGCACTGTTCGCTGTTCTTTGTCATTTGAGGAATTCTATACATTTGAACTTCCCAATTGGTATAACTGACAATTATACAACTATTTATTTAGCATCTTTGAAGCGTGGAAAGTAAAATACGACTCGCTCTAACATAGTGAAGTAAATAAAATGGATGGCTCAATAGTATGACAGTTAATTCATGTCAAGAATATGCCAGCCATGAAACCATGGAAACAATACACAGTCTTAAATCACCAGCTCAATCTCTCACTTGGAATCGTAGTGATAGAATAAATACCCTTTTTTCTGGTACCCTGTTCTATTGAAAAAATATCACACAAAAGAAAATGGAAAAAAAGGAACAATTTACAGGATAAGCAAACAATAAATGATTTCCATGTTTTAAGGGGGGACAAAATCTTACAGATGAATCATATATCTGAAATATATTTACCTAATATTAATATCATGGCAGATAAAATACTGACAACAAAATAACAAGAGTATCGTCTGGTAAAACAGATTTGTAGAATGTAAGTACCCTTGTGTGGGAAATAGAAAATATGGAGTAAAATTTGAGCTAAAATTAGAATGAGAAATGGAATGTATCATTACATATTATTTTTTCACATGAACAATTTTAAAGTATAAAATATCTGAGTTCTCTGGCGGGTAAGTGTCACGCTCACATGAGTATCTAAAATCTTTATAATGGTATGAAATTATTTTCATCAATATCACTTGCAACTTTTAGCATGTAAGTAAATGTAATATAAACACAGGTTCTTAAGTTTTAGAATAGACACATTTGCAAAACAAAACTCTGTAAAATTCACAACCATAAAAGATAACAGGATTGTCATAAATTAATTCAATGTTTTACTTGGAGAAAGAGAAAATCTGTGCATTGATTCCTTTCTCTACATAAAAACCATTTATATAGCGCTTATCCACGATCTTCACCATGTTCTAAGCACTTCAAAATACCACATTTATCCCTGACAGACAATGAAACATAGAATCCATCAGACGATAACATGTAGCCTGTTAGGTGCGTATACAAGTTTTCGGACAAAGACAACAAATATAAATTTTTGTCATACATATTATGTCACAAATGTTTTCTGTTGTGAAGGGGTAATCCGAAATGTCCAGTGTTGTTACCGTATTGTCTCTTATAGAAGCGTATCCATATTCATTCAACTTGCTTTGTCATACATATATAAAGTAAAACAGAAAAGATTAAAAACCACATGTAAAATAGAAAATGTTGTCATCACAACTTGTGGAAGTGTCTATAACAATATCACAACAAAATAATTTCCAAATATAAATCTTTTTTGACTAAGTACACAACATGCCTTTCGTTATATTGTCATGCCGTCATTTAAAAATGACATAAAATCAAATATTTGCTCAAAAGAAAGATATAAATATAAAAATATATCTTTGCATTGCTTCAATGCTGTCTTTGATTAATTAAGACATTTCATTTCTGTAAAAGAAACTTCAATTATTTACATAGTATCACAACCACAATAATTGTAACTATTGTGGAATTTTTAATAGTTTGCAAGCACCAACCATCTCATCACATACAACGCATTTGGAATGTTTTAATTGTTCCACCGATAACCTTGAACTTGGTTTTGTTTATTTACCACCACTAGAGGGCAGGGTGGCTTGCATCTGACTCAGCATCAACTCAATCTCATCAAAGGCAGAACTGATGGCATCATTCGATCTGACTTTGGGTCCTGAACAAAACGAACAAAAGGAGAATAAAAACTAAAGAAAAGTCATATTATTATTTCAAACAAAGAAAATATAGCCCGAGTGTAACCATTGTAGTTTGCAAAATATCTTGATCATTTTGAAAAGTAATGCTATTTTTTTCTTTGCAATTAAAAAAATGTATTTACAACTTTTCCACAAAATTGCATTATTCGAGTCATTAAAACAAATTGAGAAAATAACAACACCCACCCAGTCGTCAAACCTCCTTCCCCTAACTACCCCTTTCTTTTTACCCATCCACACACAAAGAAATGTTTTAAAACTCTTTCACATAATAATTATTTTTTCTACATCTCTCAGGATGAATGAATACCTAGTGTGGAACATAAAGCAACAGGCAAAACAAGACAGTCTTACTTGTTATCTGATCGAGAAAAAAAACCTCAAACATTGAAAATCAAAAAGCATTTTAAGAAATCAAACAAACAGTAAAATAAAAATAAAAACTACTTACTGATCTGATTGAGAAAAAAAAAACCTCAAGCATTGAAAAATAACAATTTTTTATTTTTTATTTTAAACAGTCGTAGAAAAGACCCAAACTACTTACTGACTTCGATGGATTTAGGCGCCACCAACATAGCGTCGGAGGTCACCCCTTTCACAATGATGTTGTACAGACCCTCTGAAAAGACCGATGATAATAACGATGAATGATAAATGGCATTTAGGGTACACTTTCCATGAAAACATCTCAAAGCCCATAATAAGAGGAGGGAAACAAACCTAAGGTTACACGAGTAGTAAACAAAGCCCTACGGAGATAACATTAAGCTCATAAAAAATAAGATTGGGTGAAATTTAATCCTGTTTCATTACATGAATGACATAATGGAGTGGACTTAAGTGATGGAAGCCACATTTCAGATAGGTGGATAATAATGATAATAACAAAATATTTATAATAATAATAATTCTTTATTGACCATTACAGAAATTTGTTGTTTGGTCACAATACGTCATATTACAGAGACATGTTATCATACCTGCATTACTCACACGCACACACACACACACTAAACTTCACAAATTCAAATGCCACTGACAGTCTGCCCTTATTATTCCATTCGTCAAACTACCAGACTGTTAGACTGTACACTAACCGGGAGTGAGAACGATGTCAGTGAATTTCCCAATGGACGCCTTCCTGTCCCCCTGGGACTCGAACCGACAGCACGCATTGCCCCCCACCTCAGCCCCTGAGGAATAATGACAAGAACACAAGTACCAAATTACTAATCGTGTATCAAACAAAGAAGGAAATGAATTAGAATTCAACATAGACCTGATTAAAATTAAAATCAAAATTTTGCAGTAACCAGGCATCATGCTCAATGTTTATGAAACCAGGAGTACGGCATAGTGTCCTCATGGCACCCTAAACCATACAGCATAGTGTCCTCATGGTACCCTAACCCTAAACCATACAGCATAGTGTCCTCATGGCACCCTAACCCTAAACCATACAG
>JAULCB010042848.1:0-10937 GCA_032358575.1 Dendronotus rufus | reverse complement strand
AAAAATCACACTACCGTAAAAATGGTTAGGGTTAGGGTGTGAATAGACACAAGTTTTGTAAAAGAAACATATAGTACAACGTAAAAATAGCCATGAGAACCATCTTTACGGGACTGTAAAAATAGCCACTGCCTACTTTTTACATTGCCTCACTTACTGACAAGGTTGAGTGTTTGTGCTTCATGGTTTCTGCATTTGTGATGATTTAAAGATGAGCATGTTGCAAATATAAGTTTAAAAAAAGTCACTGCACTTACTAATCTTTGTCTTTGTCAAAACTGGGTAGTTCTATGAAAAGCAATGAACCACTCGTCCATCCACGCATTAATCAACAAACAATCCTAATAACAATAATAACCATCCCAGCAGGTCAATTCCATACTGAAATCTTCTCTTTTAGTACAAGTTCAAGTTTATTAAGGTTGACTGGCCAAATCACAAATATGTTTACGATACATTTCCATACATTTTTATAATTTAAACAAAAACCATAAAAAGATTATAAAGTTATTATTACCCAGTTTACCTGGGATATGAGCGCACTATAAGTGTTCATCATTATTATTATTATTATTATTATAAAAAATAAAGGCCGATGGTAGGGAGAGCGATAATGCGCTCTCCGTACCGCCCAGGGTAGGGAGAGCGATAATGCGATACTACTACAAATCGTTCCAATGTAGCCATTGAGGAGAGCACCTTACCAATTGATGGTCCGAGGTCCTAAGACCCTACCTAAAATCCTAAGACCCTAACCCATAGTATTCCAGCTCCTCGCATTATCCCTCTCCCTACCCACTTCGGGAGAGCGCCATTATCGCTCTCCCTACCCACTTCGAAAATAAAACCAAAAACCAACCCCAGAACCCCCTTTAAAAAAAACCCAGTAGACCTGTCATAGGGTACAGATATATTTTATGAAATACCTATTCGTTTGTACCTCAAACATCCAAGATTGCAATTTGTTCTCTGACAACTATTTCTGACTTCTGTCTGTTTTCAGCCCTGACAAATTCAAAACAGGCCTGTAAATCTTCAGCCAATTGTCTGATTTCCGCTAATCTCAATTTAAGGAACTGCTTGAATTATTTTTTATTTTTTTTTCAGTATTGATTGGAAGTCAATAGTATAGTATAAATAATCCCTACCTGAAGTGTGGACAATTTTCAGACAATTTTGTGATGAGTCATTTACAGGCCTGTCAAAAGAAGACTTTCGCTGCAACTTGCTTCTACAACCTTGATAACCAATGCTTAGTTCTGAACTACTTTTGAGTAAATATATTATACAGAGATACAGTCTATATTAAATAGCCTTGTGATTATCTTCACTAGAGTGACATTAAGGAAAATTGTGTACAGAGAGGACAAAACATTGAAATTACTTCCTGCCATGTTGTTTTTGGTCTACACCTCTAGTTAATTTGATTTACTTTTGGTTTCCTCCCAGATGCTTGGCAGTCCTGAAAACAAGCCCGCCTTCCTCCACGACAAAAGCCTCCAGCCGGCCATTGAGAAATGTCTGCTGAAGAAGTTTCCAACTTACGACATCAAGGCTAGTCAGGTAATTGTA
This sequence comes from Dendronotus rufus, assembly GCA_032358575.1. Taxonomy (NCBI): domain Eukaryota; kingdom Metazoa; phylum Mollusca; class Gastropoda; order Nudibranchia; family Dendronotidae; genus Dendronotus; species Dendronotus rufus. The sequence continues at coordinate 9,365 of JAULCB010042848.1, read as the reverse complement.
ATAGATAAAAGATAAAAAGAGATAGAAAGTCTGTGTATTGATTCTTCTATCTGGAAGTTACATTGATTGTCTCATTGTGTTTGACCGTTCATGTAGTTTGCGCCTTGAGATTGTCTATTGTTTATAATGGAAAGCGCAATATAAATGCCAATTATTGTTATTATTATTACTATTATTCAGTGCTGATAATCTTCCGCGGATCCGCGGATTTCCGCTTTTTTGTAATTCCGAACTTTAAAAAAAAAATATATATATCATAGTAGATTCAATAGGATTTCCTTTTCTTTGAAAATAAGTTAGATCTTAAGCAAGAATATGAAAAAAAAATTGCTGCGAGGAAGGTGGTGGTTAGTAGGGCTGCAACAACTGAGGGTTTTTAACGACTAAAAAACGCAGGTAGCGATGGGTTGGGGCGCGCACAGAAATTTTCCTCTTCTTTGACTTTTTCTCATTATCAGCACTGATTATTATTATTATTATTTTACATTTGCATAGTAACATTGCATTCATTCGTCCTTAAAAATGAATTTAAAAAGAAAACATTCACACTTAGTCCGACATTGAGTCCTTGGGACAGACTATTTACACATTCATTATGCTACTGGAGCATGTTACTCTATAATATATATCCCGTGAAACATATTATGAAGGCAATTCTTCTCGTTTTATATCGTTTTGTCTTTTTTATTTCTTTTCATATACCAGCTGGAGGTAGTGAATACCATGAAGAACGACATTCTCAAAGTGCTGTCTCTTTATTACCACACCTTTGTCGATGTGTTGATGCTGAAGGTAAGAATTTATTGGATGTGTTTGATTACGTGTGTGTAATGTGTAAGCGTGTAGTATAAGCTTGTGTGTGTGTCTGTGTATGCTTAAGAACAAATAACAATTATCAATGGTATGCATTTACGACTTGGAAATGAAAATAAGAGGGCTTATCTTTACGAAGTGATTTTTTGGGCATTCAATACTATTTAGGTAGTACTATCATAGGGAAAGTTCTAAAAAAATTTCATTGGTTATACTACCTTGATCACCAAAATTTGTCAAAACAATAATTGTTAATTGTACGACAATAGAGTTGATATAGCGGACAACGTAAGATGTGTGATGTTGCTTGATATTCATGATTTCTGTTTTGTGTCTTGTATCTGTAACCCCCCCCCCCCCCCACAGGATCACATAGTAGATCTCCTCACCACCATCGATGCCTGTCAAGTTCAACTGGACATTGTAAGTAAACAACAACATCAACACATCAACAATTGGTGTAGAGTAGCCATTGAAGTGTTGTGCAACCTGCCTATCTTTGCATGCTTTTTGTATGGGGATTCCTGATTCCTTTGTTTCTAATTCTATATTTTATATCTCAAACTGTCGTTCATCATCTATCGTCTTCTTCACGTTTTTGTGCAATGCGATCCGAAGTAATAGTATTGATTGGGATGATTAGAACATGTTAACAGGGACAATTTAATAACGTAACAGCCGCATGGGTTCTGAGACTTCTCTGTTTTATCTATAAATTCGAAAAGACTTGTTTTGCCGACACCGATATGATCCTTTGAGGTCGAAGTGCCTTAAAACTCTAAACAAACAATTAAACATAATATATGCTAGGTGATGCTGAATACGCTTTGATGTGTCAACTGATGTGCTGTCTTCACACGAAACAACACAAAATCATTTCTCAGCGTGCCCTTTAAAAAAAAGAATTATTCTATTTTTTTCTCTCCTCCTTCAGACGGTGAACTTTGACATGGCTAAGAACTACCTTGACCTCATCTCGACCTACGTGTCCATCATGATCCTCATGTCCAAGGTCGACGACAGGAAGGTCGTGCTGGCCCTGTTCAACTGTGCTCACGATTTCCTGCACGGCAAATGGTAAATGGAAGTAGTAAAGATAATTTAAAAGAAATGATATCATTTATATAGATAGCGCTTATTTTATCAACGCTATTCACCAGGGGTGCAAATCTTTAACATTTTCGCTGCTTTAAAAAATTTATCCAAGTAGACTGATAAGCCATAATTTTTTGTTTCCAATTTACTATTTTCATCAAGATGAGACACGTTTTAGGTTATTTTGCCATTTACACCCCTGATATAGCACTTACCCACGGTATTCACCACGCTCTAAGTGCTTTAGAATACCACAATTTGTCACTGGCAGACAATGGGCGTAAATGAACACGTCAGACGATACGTCCAGCCTGTTAGGCTCGTTACAGTTTTTTACGGACAGATACAATGTTGTCTGTAGCCAGGGCAAGTGTGAGTTATGTATATGAATGAATATTATCCTGAGTGTTTGTGAAGCGCTGGTTGAGCATTTGTGGTGGTAATTGGTGCTATATAAATGTACACGTTATTATCATTATTATTATTATTATTGTTATTATTATTATTACCATCATCATGTTTATTTCAGTGACCAGTCGTATCACCGCCTGGGCCAAATGTGTCTGGAATACGAGCAGCCAATGAAGAAACTGTCGGAGGAATTTGTACCGCACTCTAGGGTAAGCTGTCATCTCCAATGGATTTGAATTTTTCACTATTATAAGAGGCAATAAACTTTGTTTTTTTAAATCCATTCAAACTCATATAATTTATTTTACAAAGCATTGTTTTTCCGGAATATTTAGAATACAGCACTTTGTCCTATCTTGATGATTTTTTGTTTTGTTATCCTTTGCCTTATACTACTTTTCGCAGTGTCAGCACCAACCTAGCTCAATGCTCATGTCTTAAGTGGTGATTGAGGTAGATGCCCCAACGTTATCTTGATGGTGCTTTAGTAAAGACGAATTTTTAGGTTAAAAAAAATATCAAAATATTTCTTTTCCTCGTACAGATACTCATCCCTGCCCTGATGTCCCTACACAAAATCTACCCCGATCGCAATCTCTCGGCAGACCAGATGAGAAACAGACAACTTCTCAACATTTTGGCCGATCCCGCTAAAATGTCCAGCGTGCCAAATCAAGAATTAGTAAGGGGTTTTTCCAAATTTTATTTTGTTATGAATTCGAGAAGTTCAGTGTGTATCAAGGACTTGTAACAGGTTTTTTTCTTCAGTTTTTTGTTATAAAATTGTCCAGTGTCCTGTATCAAGAATTTGTAAGGGTTTTTTTCAGTTTTTTATTACAAAAAAGTTCAGTGTCTCGTTTCAAGAACTTGTAAGGGGTTTTTCCATTTTGTTGTTGTTACAAAAATGTACATATTCGTCGTATCAAGAACTTGTAAACATAGTTTAAAGTTCTGTTTTATTAACCTTTGACATAGTTTAAAGTTTTATTTACCTTTGACAACTTCCCCCCCACCCATCCCCACTTATTTATTTTGATATAAAATGATAAAATGATCAATAAAGTACATCTTCTTATCTAACTTATCTTACTCTTTCAGATTCAGTGCGAATACTTATCTCTGGACACCATCGAGAAATGGATCATCTGTAAGTTTAGTAAAGATGTGTTATTGATGGTATCATTTTAGCTAAAGTTAGCTTTAGCATGATAATTGTGTTTTATAAAACTCCAAGAATCGTGATAAAACAACGTGATATTTTAATACAAGCAATAATTTAGATTGTCGATGGACTGGTTGCAATGTGGATGAATTTGTCGTCTTCTAAGCTGCAGATGTCTTCAATAAGATGCAGTCTCAGTCATGTAGCTTTATGAGGTCAGGCAATTCCTACAAGGATGAAAATGAAATAAAGATTAATACTATTATTATTGTTTGTGTTTGTTTGTGTGTTAGTCGGCCTAATGCTGACCTACCAGAACCTGAGCGATGCCCAGGCCTGGGACCTGTGGAAGCAAGCCCTCCAGTCGAGCTACATCTTGACCCTGTGCCGCAACGAAGTCCTGCACATCCACAGCTACATCATCACCTTCTTCGACAGCCTCAAAGGGTGCGTACGAATGGGACTAGTAGTAGCAGTGATACTACTTTAATTTTAAGGGCAGCAAAATTTACTTTGCTATATATAATGTGTAAACAGACTGGGTGGAAATCCAGGGGAAGATCCAAACAGATTATGTAGACGGTGAATAAATTATTCTGATGATTTCTGCAGCTCTAGTAGCTGCGGAATGAAACAATATTGTAAATTATGTACTACTAGATTTATGTTCACCTTGTAATTCGTGTAACTTTATCTATTTACTTTGCTATATATACATGTCTTGATCTCTGTTTCGATGTTTGGATGTCTTATTGTATAATATCATGTCTATTATATTACCATGTTAAATTATGTAAGCGCCACTGAGTATCGAAGTATGGATATTGGCACTGTAGAAATGAATTAATTGTTATTATTACCATTATCATTATTATCACTATTATTATTATTTCTCCAGACAACACATTCAGCACAAACGTGTGACAGAGATCAAAGAATTCCAGATGCAGGCTTTGCAAACATCGTAAGTGTTTGATAGTTGATCAATCTGATTCGGAAAGGTTTTCAATAGTTTTAGTTTCCAAGAACAAACCGCAAACATATGACAAATGAAGTGACACAGCTAAAGGTCTTCTTTAATTTGTAATTGCGTAACATGACTTAGTGCCATGAATTTGAGAACTGCACGGCACATTCAAAATTCAAAAATAGACAAAAACCAAAGCAAACCCACCCAGCCCCACTATAAAACAAAATAACAAATAGATTTAACAAAATAGAAAGGTGAATAAAACTAGATGAAAAATACTCTTTCCAAAACACAAGAACATATCGCACCTTATTTAAAAGACCTTCACTGGCTGCCAGTGAAATTATTTCGCATTCATTGGTTTTAAGATTCTTTGTAATGCTTTTAATTGTTTTGATAATGGTACAGCCCCTCTCTATCTTAGAGAACTTATTGAAAAACTTATAAACCTGTCGGATCATTTATCTATTTCCTATTCATTCCAACACAACACAACATTCCAGAGGCAGCACTTAGTAGGCAACATCAAATTTTATGTGGTTAGCAGCTGAGTAATATGTCATGTGTATTGCTCATAGCGCCATTCAAGGACGGGCACAGTGGTCTGATCACCTGCTTGATGTAGTTTTTGATCCATGAAATTTCCCAGCTCTGTATTTTATCAAAGGTGGTTATTGGGACATCTACCGACCTCATTCACTATTTAAGACTGGGCATTGAGCTGGGTTGGTGCTAACACTGCTAACGGGGTACAACGCATTCAATGGGTAACAAACTATTCATTCATTCCAGGCCTGGCATCCACCGAGAACGTCGAAAGTTCCTGCGGTCCATCCTGAGAGATCTGACTCTGGTCTTCACGGAAGAGCCGGGACTGCTCGGACCCAAGGTAAAGAATAAATAAATGAGATCCTTTATGTATATAGCACCCATTCCATTCGTCCCATCTATCTGTTTTTCCGTCCATCCTATCTGTGTATGTTTTTCGATCCATCTCATCCAATATTTCCATGTGTTTCCATCCTTCCTATCCTTGTGTTTCTATATCCGTTCTATATCATATCCGTGGTATCCACAGGCCCTGTACGTGTTCCAGTCGCTGTCTCTGGCCAGGGATGAGATCCTGTGGCTGTTGAGGCACGTGTCCAACCCGCCCTCCAAGCGACACAACGTCAGGATTTCACCAGAGGACTTCTACGACAGGTAAAGCGCAGAGTAGCCCGCAGAGTAACAGATTCTCTTCGTTTTGACGACAGAAATGAGAGAAATATAGACAAGCAAGAAAGAAAGAAATAAAACAAAAGAAATACAAACAGAAAGAAAGGAACCAAAAAAAGAAGGAAAGAGTGAAAGGAAAGAAATACGACAAGAAAGAGACTCGAAGGCAACAGTAAAATTGGTGTGGTTAGCAGCTGGGTAATGTGATCTGAGTCCTGTGTATTGGGACGGGCACAATGGGCTGATCACCTGCTTGCCGTAGTTCTTGATCCATAGTATTTCCCAGCTTTTTTATTTGTCAAAAGTGGTTAGTATTGGGGCATCTACCTCATTCACTATTTAAGACTGAGCACTGGTACAGTACAGTTTATATATATGATAATACAAGGTATATTATATATAATGTATATTATTCATTTAACTCATCATTTCTGGTTTCAATCCTCAGACAATTGCCAGAACTCTTGTTCTACATGGAGGAGTTGAGGGGTACGTGCAGCAGCTGATTGGATTTGCATTTCCCTTTCTCGGCTCTTTCATTCTTACCGTCTATCTTTCTCTCTTTCTTTCCTTTTTTTCCTTTCTTTCTTTGTTTTCTTTCTCTCTTTCTTTCTTTTTTGGGTTCCTTTCTTTCTGTTCTTACCTTATTTCTTTTCTTTCTTACTTATCTATCTTCATCTTTCTTTCTTGCTTGCTTGCTTCTCTTTCTTTTTCTCTTTTATTTAATGATTTATTCTGTCCGTCATATTTGAAAATTTCTTTCATTTTTATTTTCTTTCAATCAATATTTCTATCTATCTGTGTTATGGTTTTCTTGTTGTTACGTATGAACTCCATTGAGTTATGTTATGTGGCTTTCTCAAATGGATTGGAATCATTTATATTAAACTGACGAATATCAAGTTTGCACTAATTGTTATTAATTGTTGTTGCTGTTGTTGTTGTTGTTGGATCAGTAAAGTATATCTTATCTTATCTTAGATTATCTTATCTTATCTTATCTCATCTTATTTGTTGTTGTTGCAGGGCTGGTGAAGAAATACAACGAGGTCATCCAGCGTTACTACGTCCAGTACCTGTCTGGCTACGACGCTGTCTATCTCAACCAACTCATACAGGTACATAAAACAGACCTGTAAATCTTCAGCCAATTGTCTGATTTCAGACAATCTCAATCTAAGGAACTGCTTGAATTTGTTTTGTTTTTTGCAGTACTGATTGGAAGTCAATAGCATAACAATCCCTTACCTGAAGTGTGGACAATTTTCAGACAATTTAGTGTTGGGTCATTTACAGGCCTGATAATATCGTCGGGGAAAATACCAAACCGTGTATGTCGTGTATGAATCAAAAACAGCAAACATGAAGAAACAAAGTACTGGTCTTGGCGCACGAAACGAAGGAACGGCACATAGCCAAGCTACAAGGATTGGCTCTCAAAACAAAACAGTTTATAATAAATAAAGATTGTTCATTTTCTCGAAAACACAAAAATAATATGGGACGTTGTCCGCATTGATTATCAGCTTGTCGTTTATTCAATGTGTGTTTTATTATCTCTCTACTCTGTCTGTCCACAGAACATTTCCATGTGTCCCGAGGACGAGTCTGTCATCCTGTCTTCCTTCTACAACAACATCGCTGCCCTCAATGTCAAGCAAGGTAAATAACAGACCTGTAAATCTTCAGACAATTGTCTGATTTCAGACAATTTCATTTTATTGAATTGCTTGTATTATCGTTTAAAAAAAATATTATTGGTTGGAAGTCAATAGTATGATAGTCCCTTACCTGAAGTGTGGACAATTTTCAGACAGTTTTGTGTTGGGTCATTTACAGGTCTGTAAATAAGGATGAGGAGGAGGAGGTCGGGGAAGGGGGAGATGGTGGTGGTAGTGGTGATTGTGGTGGTGATGGTGCTTGTGGGAATGGAATATGTTTTTTCACAAATTGGGAAACCTCTTGTTTGTTGCTAAAAGAAATGCATCCTATTCACTTAATTGTTTTTTAAAAACACCATACCATGTCTAATAAGTGGCTCAAAGTAAGAGACAAAAGACTGTAGTCGATTAGTCTACTTGCTCAAAACACTTAAAAGCTAAGTAAGCCGTATGATAAGATGGCTGTTTTTTTTTCTTCTGTTCTGTATGTATCATATTTTATTTATTAATATTTTTCTCACAGTGGAAAAGAACGAGATATTTGACTTTACTGGGCTTCGTTTGGACTGGTTTAGGCTACAGGTGAGTGTTTAATTGTTTTCCAGCACTGTATTGTCTAGAATTAAGCATTTTACTGCTCCCTTCCTTCAGCTTAAAAAATGTACACCGTACATATGTCTCAATCTGTAGATGTAAATCAAAAACTTTTTGGGCCCAATATTGTTTTCATTCCAGCAGTAGTACTTTCGATGCAGAGCTAGGTGTAAATCTTTCAGATTTTCTCTAATTTCAGATATTTTAAAAATCTATCCAAATGGACTGAAAAGTAAGCCATTAGTTTTTGTTTCCTCATTACTATTTTCATCGGGATGTGATGTGAAATGGTTTAGAATATTTTATTTTATTTGCCATTTACACCCCTGTATGTATATACAGATTAGACCAAAAGTAGGGTCCCAGTTACCATTGTCCACAGTTCAGTCTATAGCCGCATTAAACAAAAGAAACAGATAATGAAATAACTGTAACCCGGATTTTGGCTCACTCTGTATATATATATATATATATATGTGTGTGTGTGTGTGTGTGTGTGTACGTGGATGTAGTCCACTACTATGTATCTCTAACCCCATAAATAAATATCATGTATGTTTCTACAGGCCTACACCAGTGTCAGCAAGGCAGGTCTGGTGCTGCGTGACAACGGGGAGTTGGCGTCCCACATGAATACCATCATCTTCCACACCATGATGGTCGACTATCTCGACCAGATGGTCAACGAAACGGGAGACCTATCCATCTACTGGTACATCTTTACAACTTTCTCTCTTTGTTTTTGTCTTCCCTTCTTTTTTTCTTTCTTTCTTTCTTTTGTTCTTTCTTTCTTATCTATCTATTGGTACGTCTTTACGTCTTTTTTTTCTTCTTTATTTTTCTCTTTCATTCTTTGCTAATCCATTTTCCTGTTAAGTTAAGTTATTCATGTTGCATAATTGTAGTTTTCTTTCCCCTCAATTTAATTAAGACAGACCTGTAAATCTTCAGTTTCAGACAATTTAAATTTCAGGCAGGAACTTTGATTGAAAGTCAATAGTATAATAGTCCCTTACCTGAAGTCTGGACAATGTTCAGACAATTTTGTGTTGAGTCATTTACAGGTCTGTTTTAAACATTAATCATGCTGTACATTATCCATCATCTCCCCACCGCCACTGTCTCCAGTTTCTACACGACCCTCTTCGAGCACCAGTTCAAACAATGCATGGAGTTCCTCGCCCAGCATCGCTACAGCATTATCTTCCCCATGATCTGTAGCCACTTCATGAACGCCACGCACCCACTCTGCCCTGAAGAGGTAAGCAAGTAAACCCAACAACCGAAACCCCAAAGCCCATGCAGATTTATATATATATACATCGAGGTCCAACAAGAACAGATTAGATCAGATATGAAATACAACGAGTAACCCCTCTCTCTCTCTCTCTCTCTCTCTCTCTCTCTCTCTCTCTCTCTCTCTCTCTCTCTCTCTCTCTCT
>JAULCB010042626.1:0-10938 GCA_032358575.1 Dendronotus rufus | reverse complement strand
AGAGAGAGAGAGAGAGAGAGAGAGAGAGAGAGAGAGAGAGAGAGAGAGAGAGAGAGAGAGAGAGAGAGAGATGGGTGTGTGTTACGAGGTGATTATAAATGCCTTCTACTGGAGCCAATGCAGGGGTTATAGTGATAGATGCAAGTCACGTTAGAGTGCACTAAAATAGTATGACAGAACTTTGACATTTTCAGTCATAAAGAGCTGGGAAAAGTAAGATGATAGTTCAGACTTCAAAAGCCGACTCAGTGGCAAGAGACGGATAGGCAGACAGACAGACAGTTGATAAATGAGATTATGTATATTATATCCTAACGTTGAATTTCAATAGGAAAAATTAATTTACATTTCTAAGAAACCAGAGACTGCAGCTATAGCTGATTGAAAGCAAAACATAAAATAGCATGAAATTAAATAGTGTGAAAAGTTAAAATTATAAATTGTATTAAAACAATAATCTAAATATCAAAACGTTAATCTTAAACACAATAATAATGTGTGGTGGAAAAAATATATAATGAAGAGCTGAAATAGTGACAGAGTGAGGAACACTAACTAAGGGTGATGAGAGAAGTAAAAAGAAAACCATGGATGTCATTTCAAAAGAAGATTAAAGCACAAAGAGCAAGATAAAGTAAAGTTGTTTTTTTAATGTAAGAGATCATGCAGACACAATATCATTCATGCAATTATAAGCCGTTACTATGAATATCTAGATATCCCACGAGACATTTTCTATTTAATAACATCAGCTATTTGGAAATTTGGTTCCTTTAGAGGAAGACTACATTTAGGAATCAGAAAAGGCAAAATTTGTTTAGCTTTGAAAGCTGTGAAAGAATCAATGCTAGCCAAGATATTGCTCAAATGTACAGAATAATCAAGGTAGAAGACTGTTCCTAAATGAATAACTTCATTTCCTCTCCCACAATTGTTGTATTTTCTTTCAGTTTTGTATTCCTCGAATATCTCATTCATGATTTTAGCCTGCATTGGCTAAACAAATTATTTGCAAGTTTTGCCACCAAAATTACAAATTCTTCTAAATATCTTCTTCCTTCTACAAGCACCCAACTTTCCTTTATGTGATTTATTTTCTGTCTTTCAGAATTATTTGCAGGCCTCTGAATCAATGTCTTTAAAAAAAATGACACTCTTGGAACAATTTTTGCTTGAAACATTCAAGCCAGAATGATGACACAAACTTCAATAATATCACCGATATTATATTATTATAATGAAATAGTGATTTTAACTTTGCTCCCTAATGTTATTTTTCAAAATGAATATTCTATCTAGAAAATGATGAGAATCTTAAACACTCATTGCTTCAGTATTCTATAATATAATCTCTTTATGGTTTGGAAACGAATGCCCCACCAAGATCAGATCCCAGGAGATTTAATGGTCGACTCGTTATTGAACCAGAAAGGCTACATCAGATCTTTTCCTATTTCATCAGCCAAAAATTCATCCCATTCCCACTGGAGTAGCAAATTGCTGCAATAATATCATCAGGCCGGTCGGTTGCTATCTTCAGGTTCCAGTCCAGCCCAATCCGTCAAGTCTATTGACCGGTCGGTCTCTGTTCAAATCCTGTATGGAGTTCTTACACTGTCCTATTATTCATTGGTGTAGTGTTTTCTTTTTCTTTTTGGTGTTTATTTAATGGTTTGCGAGTGTCTCAATTTAAGAGATTTCCCTTGTAAACTTGACAAATGTAATTATTGTAAGGACAAGACATGGGACACCAAGAAGACGTGGGTAGAAAATAAATGGTTTGCTTTATTGCTAAAAATATTTATACATATTATAATATATATATATCATCGTATATATTATTGACAACAATTGCACAGCGGCGGCGTGTCCGTTTTGATTGTACAGACTTCACGGGAGGTGGAAGAGTGGAAGAAGAAATAATTGTCACAGAATAAATGATTATACCACAACACTACTACAGATTGTCTATTCTCTTGTAAACACTATGTCTCTCTCTCTCTCATTCATCATTCAAAGAGGAGGAAAACTGGAAATTCCCTCAAAAAGAAACTCCAGGAGAAAAGTGATAATGAAAAGAAGAAGATTTGAATAATTGGTTGAGCAAATAATAAATTGATGAAAAAAGGCAAATCGTATCTCCAGAACTGAAAGAGCTGTTAAGCTCAAGAGAGACTAGGTGTTCATCCAACAACTTTGAGGGACAACCACACCCACCTACTATCACAAGAAATTCACAATTGTCAGAAGAGGGTATTCTTTGAAGGATGAGAATCGGCTAAGATTAAGCCTTCGCAGTACAGTAAGGCTTTACTTCTGCTGCAGTTTTGTGAGATAAATAAACACGAGGAAAGATTTCATTCATACATCTCATCTCACACTTGAGCATCACATTCAGAACAATTTTTCACTTATGAAATAAATAACATCATGAAATGTAAAAATAAAATGATTACCCCCCCCAAGAGATGCACACATAACAGAGCAAAGGAAAGAAAGGGTGATGAGGTGATCATGCAAGACCAAAGTAAAAACAACAGAGAATGATGATTATGACGATGATGATGATAATGATATAATATGAATAATAGCAATAGTAATAATAATAATATAAACTAACCTTGCAAACAAAATTATGACAGTGACACCCGAGTGTATGGGTGCCCTCTGACGCCTTCTAACGTACGCCTCATTTTTGGCACGCCACCTATAATAAAATCAAAGATCTGAGTATATGGAACAACAACACAGCATCAAATCATGAATAATAGGAATCATATCATACCCTCATGATATAACCATACAATAATAATAATAATAATAATAATAATAATAATAATAATAATAATAGTATCATAACATCGCCACACCGCATCGTCTTTATATCCTGTGACTGATATAAGACATCACGACCTCTTCACATACCTAGAGTATGACATGGCCTACCAATGAATGAATGACATCATCAAAGCTATGGATAAGACATAGATACATACAAATATAAATGCAATAAAAGGAAATAAGTATTTGGCTGCAAAGCAAGTACATGTAAAAATTGTATTTCAACAACACTTCCCACAAGATGGCAATCCAATATTCAACTAACAAACTGGGCATTGGGAGGGCAGGGAGGGAGGGGGAGACAAACCTACATCCAATCAATAGAGTCGTACAATATAGCATCACATCTTTCTCTACTTTCCCACCACCTTTAGCATGAATAGAAAAACCAGACTCTCTACTCTACTCTGATCCCACAGAGCACACGGCACAAACACACACATACATACAACCATTACTCGGATAAAACATTTAAAAGAAACAAAATCTCTCAAAACAAATTAAGCCCTCTAAACATAACTACCAGCCATCCCTTTTTGTCTGGAAACAAGGAAGCAAAGAGTAAACCGTTACACACTTTCACATAAATGCAGGCACTTGATACAAAGGAAAACAAGAGTATAAAAAGGACAACAGTCCAGCAGTCAGGGATCAGCAAAGCAAAGTAGATAAGGGTAAGAGGAGGAAATGCCAACCACCGAGAGACTGTAAATACCTCCACACATAGCAGTCATGGTTTACAGGGAGGCTTCAGGCATGTCCCATGAATTGAACAACAAATACGCTCTCACACACACAGGTCTCGAGGACCAATACAAACAATACACCACTAGCTGTACACACACTATGGAGTCATACATATTTACACGGCAGACAATCGTCATAACAATAATAGTAATTATAGTAATAATAATAATAATAACAATAATAAATAGCAAGCAAGGCACTTGGCGTCTATTGGAATCAAATGATCACAGCCTGGTCTTCGTGGTGTACTCGTTTTGTTGGTGTGTTACTCGTGGTGTTAGTGTCGTTAATACACAACATCTAGATAGACAAAAATTACTTTAATTTATATCAAGTTCTCGTTTGGCTGTTAAGGATTATTTATAAGGTGGTCACTGTGGTCGTGATAGTGTGAAAAAGGGAAAAATAAATCCCTGTTAAAAACTGCTTCAAAAGATCAATTTTTCTTTTTTAGTCTGATAGTTCTAACAACCACAAATATTCTGGTTATCAACCGACTTGAGAACACAGCCAGAGTCAAAGCCTTTAACCATTTCCTCTAGGCCGCAGTTTGAACTTAGGTAGGATCTCCAAGATGGTCAACAGATGCAGATTGACTGACCACTCGACCTAATGCAATCGTGCTTATACTGACTTTAAATCGAGTCACAATTCTGGAGTCTTAAAAACTTGGGAAGGGGTTGCATGACATCACAACACAAAATGACCACAGCGCTCAGCGTAGATACTCATTGACAAGCGGGTTAGGGTAAAAGCATGCACTATTGAGATAGATGTCTAGGAGGATGATTTGATGAGGAAATAAAAAAAGATACGATCGAAACTTAAATCCATGTCAGTATTTCATACTTGAGAGTTATGAACATGTGTGGCTGACGTCTGACAATTTCCAATACAATAGAAAAGTTTCAAAATTGCCAATCTTTTCAATTAAAAAATGTCAGCCTGCTTCAACACTAACATGCAGCAGCAGCACTTCTGTTTCATCATCCATCTGAAATACGACTTCACTAACTAGGCCTCGACACCTATCCTAACTAACTGGTATAAATTCGGGTTTGTTCAGAAGTTATTTCAGAATCAGTAGTTGGAAATTGTCAGCAGAAAATATCTTGGTTCCCTACCAATAGTGGAAGGGAAAAAAATCACAAAGATCAGGATGAGATGCGCAAAACATTATGATGAGATTCAGTATGTGGTTATTTTTCTTTCTATTTTAGCGTTTCTCTGTGCAGTCGTTTCTATAATGTTAAAAATGAACAAATCTCTATTTACAAGTCTTTAGATCAAATCGTATCTCTAAGACGGGTGAAAAAGAAAAAGAAAAAAGAGCTTTTCTTTACACCATTAAAATTCAGTTTTCTCGAGGACTGAAATGGGCACACAAAAAAGGAGCCAATTTTCTATTCTTTAAAAATAGGATTCCATACTTCTTAATACATCTAGAATTTTGTGACGAGTGCCTTCTAAAATTAACTACTATCCATGTTTAAAATAGAAATTCCTTACTTATAAACCTTATATTCTTCTTGTCAGTTGAAAATGTTGATTGACGACAGAATCAACTCTGACAGATATGTAACCATGGTGGTTAGAAATGGGGGACAAACTGACAATCTATTACAAGGTGGTGATATGACTTCTTTGGAGCGGCTGTGAATAGTAGCCATCAAAAAGATCTTTTCAGATGTACATACATAATATAATCCTTTATCCCGGCACAGTGGGCTGATCACCTGCTTGTCGTAGTTCTTGATCCATAGTATTTCCCACCTCATTCACCATTTAAGACTGAGCATGGAGCTGGGTGCCGACTCTGCGAAAGCAGTATATAAGGCTATGAAAAACAAAACAAAACACTTTATCCCAGCAATTAACTGTTTTAGTAAAGCATTAGAAATTAGCCAATTCAATTAAGTATACATTGAATGTCAGACTTGGCAACTTTTCAGAAAGCCAAGCAGGGACACTTAAGCGTGGCGGTCGAATGGCACTCACACGCCCTGTGAGAAATGAGTGTGAGAGCCAGTGATGATGGTAAAAAAAGGTGATTTTGACTTGGAGAAACAGATACCCAGGCCACCCCCTCTCCCCCTACAGTTTATCTAATGCGGTTTTACTAGCAGGTTTCCTTTCTCTGCAAAATTTCTAAAATATAGACAAAATTTCTTAGGTTAAGGCAACATTTCTTAAGTAAAGGCAAAACGTTAAGCCTTGTAGAGCCTTCTTATTGAGTAGAAACCCGAATCCGAGAGAGTCCCAGAATTTCCGGGATGGTTGGCAAGTCCGACATTTCAAAACGAGAGAAAATGGGGAAAACATGAAAAAGCAAAGATAAGCATGCAATTATGATGATTCATCTAAGAGAAAGACGACTTCACTTTCCTCATTTTGTGAGAGCTATTCCTAAAAACAGATATTGTTAAAGTTAAAGATAGCCACCTGGCGTCCATACTGCTAGCCATCTTCGGGTTATGTTATGTGTGATCTTCCTTTTCTTTTATCTTTCTTTGTGTTAGACAGATTTCTTTTATTTCTTCTGTATCATGAAATTAATTGTCATCTTTTCTGAATCAATCTATAAAATAGTTTGAAAGCGATGATTTATTTTATTTTATTTTTTACATTTTAGCCTGATTCTCCTACACCTTTTGGATCATGGAGACAAATGGATATCTTGGTTTTTAGTGTGTAGGAGGAAAACTATATTATCATATCCACATAACCATACACACAGGTTGTTAAGTCAAACATTCATAATGAGATCAAAACAAAGAAGTAAATAGCAGCAATAATGTATTTAGCAGAAAAGAGATGCACAGTAATCATAGGAATGTTGGATTTCTTGTTTACATCAATTAGTTTTGTTCGTTTGTTTGAGCAAACCGTTTTAGTCGTAAGGCACAGAGGAATAGTTGATATATCAACCAAACAAAATAGGTGTAAAATTAAATAAATAACTTAACAAGCAAAGGATTGCGACTTATAAATTGTGTAAATTACGTGGATCTGTTTGAGAGAAAATTGAGCAGCAATAAGAGGCACAGATTTTGAAATATATATCAGATCAATATGGCATGGCCAATCACTAACTAAACCAAAGAAAGGAACAAGAATCCTGGTCACGGGTTTCTTGGTGCACTTCTACTGCCCTAACTTTCTACGTAAGGGAATGTCTTTGTGTAAAACAACTTAGATATAGCTCAATGGAAAATTAAACCAAAAACAACTTAATGGTGAGAATGATGGATGAAAGGAGTAGAAAGGAATCGCGTCACAATGACAGAGAGGGAAGGGGGAAGGGAAGCAAGCGGGTGGGAAAATAATGGCATAGGCTAAGGGAGGGGGGACCGAGTAAGAGTGTAGAAATACACAACGCCAATATCATAACATTGTAAACTCTAAATATCACTATCACTGGCGTAGGGGGTACAATACATACACACAACCCTAACCCTTCCTGAATTTTCTATTACTTCTTCACAACTTGGGAAGGGTAGGTTGTGGAAAGGAAAGGGTAGTACAAAATATAGCCTTACAACTGTACACAGATGCATGTATAAAATACTATGTGTGCAGGGTCACTATGAGATTACACTTCTAATTCATGAAAGGCAACAATGACTGCCAACAATAAATGCATCAAATGGTATCAGATTTGCACATAAATAAAAATACATAACAAGTGTACATGTCTAAACAGATTTGTATAAATTGCGTCATACTACAGTTCGAAAATTAATTCAATTGTCTATGTGCAATCATCATTGGGCATCTTCAGGAATTTGTAGTCATTTCACTCTTCTTCTCATAAATGTTTTTATTGCGTTTAACACGATTTAAAGTTTTGAAGTTACCCATGATCAGACCAATCAAAATTAGGGTTCTTGACATGAGATGTAAGGGCAGATACACCAACAATTGCACACAAACAAAGTATATATCTTTCTTGGATTCATTCAAATGTGATCAAAACATGGTACGCTATGAATGCGTGCATTGATAAAGGGTGAACCAATAAATAATACTAAGATAAAAAAAAAAAAAATGTATTCAAATAAAAATTCAAGATGACTTAGACCTACATATATATAAATGCGTAGATAAATAATATCAACTAATTGCTGATAACCCTGTAAACAATATAGCATGTTACAATGCTAAAAAATCGTATTCACAGCAAAAAGAAGTTTTTCAACCATAACTATTCCTTTAAGAATATTTCCTTGAGAAAAAAACTCATTACAATCTTTCATTTCTTGCGCTGTCTCAAGGAGCAAGGCTGACCAGCTATTGGACTGTCATAGTGAGATGGTATTGTACTAGAAGACCTGGTATTTTACTCTTATCCTTTAGTCATTTGCTACCTTGGGTATGCGTGATGCGCTTAAAAGATTTTATAAGTCTTTGGGGTTATAAACCCATTGCGCACTGATCACATCAAAGATAACTCTAGCTAAGGCGTAATCTGTAATTGTGTGTAATGCATAGTTGCATGATTGCAAACATTGTCAAACGCCCAAAAATATATGAATATGACGAGAGAGCAAAACTAATGCTGTCCAGCAACAGTGAGACTAAAAACAGAATCACATTCCAGTGACAAATTCCTTCCTAAAAAACATACCAGCTTGTGCCTGCTCTAGGTGTGTCTGGTACTCAAAGATGGATGGGGTGCCGGCTCCCAGCCCATAGGGGTCCATGTGTGAGGGGATGCCGGGGCCCATTCCGCCCATTCCACCCATACCGCCCATACCGCCCATACCACCCATGGCGTAGGGGTTGTACACCAACCCTGTGGCTTCGTGGGGTGGGGAGACCAGGGGAGGTGGGGCTCCGTTGAGATTGCCTTGTTGAGAGGCCACCACGGTTGGTGGGGGAAGACGTGGGGCTGCCAGGAGGATGGGTTGAGCGGGCCTGTGCATGGGCATTCCTAATGGCTGGGCCAGGAAGCGGGGGTGTTCTGTAGGGCCAGAGACGGAGAGTAACAATATAAAAAATATATTATGATATTGAAATATCATAACGGATTCATTTCTAATAATATAATTCCTAATCAAATAGCAGTTATAATTAATTAATCGAGGCGATGATAACATTCGGTCCTTCAATCCAATAAGCTTTTCAATAACGAGAGAGGATGGAAAATATCACTGCAGGCTAGAAGATGAAAAAGGTGTCAAAGGACAGTGAGGCATGCATGCAGATTTATAGAGGAAAGATATTCAGAACTGACTAAAGAAAACATCTGGAAAGTAAGTGGCATAATATGAAATTTGTTTGAATTCTATGATACTACTGGACCTTTGAGGGTTTCAAAGAACGTAGTTTTTTATTTTAAACCCTTTTCAACACAGACTCTACACGGCAAAGTTGAGCCATTAGAACACTCCTGGACCTCGTGGCAATGGGGGGAGAAGGGACTTTAAGGAAGATGATGAATAAGACGAGAAAGACATTTTTTTGCATGCATACACCAAGGCAGAATATGGACGGAAGTGAATATGAAAAACAAATTGCTACAATATGAAATGAAAAAAACCGAGAAGGTACATAGATGAACACCTAAATAACAAAACTGGTCTTCAAAGTTGCACCAAAAGCAAGCATAATTCAAGAATATATGATTTCTACGCCACTAATAATAAAGAGTATTGCGGAAAGAAAAGGGACAAATTGTTTAGGTCAACAATTGGTTGGATTCAGTCAGAAGAGATAGAAAATCAATAAACACAAAGTATAATAATAAGTAGGAAAAGAAGAGTAACAAAAAAAATAAGGAAGAAGAGAAGAGTAGTAATAAAAAGAAATTTTGGAGCAATGTTCTTCAATAACTTGTTTATGTTAACGCACACACATTATCCAACCAAACCAGAAAAATATTAGCTTTAATTAAATCCACTCTTAGATCGTAACAATTAGTATAGTATAATATACATATATATATTATATTTCTTGGGGTTAGAACTTTCTTGAGTGAGTAAGGGGTTAGCAGGCAGAGAGACAGGGTTAGTACTAGTGGTGTGAGGGGTGAGCATGGAGTACTCATAGTTGGACCTACTGCTCTACAACCCTAATATTATCTACATAATATTCCTCATCAGCTATACGAGTGTAACGACAAGGCATTATTTGACCAGTAGCGATTATACTGCATTTGTTTTCATTTTCATCTACTTTCAAGTCTAACTAACCTAAGTCAAACTACCTACTATTTCATGCCATATCCATCTCGTCCAGTTCCAATTACTACTACCATCATTTCTATCCTTGTTTTCATTATTACTAATACTTTCAGCGTCACAATAGCAGTCTTTGATCAAAAGTACTCTTTATTCCACAAATTCCTGCCCCTGACTGCCGGATCCAACCATCCCCTAAGTAAGGGGCACAACAAAAATAAAACCATGGGCCAGACTGGCTTTTGGCAAGAGAAAGAAGACATCTTCGTCCCATGGCCCGGATCGGGTCGGGAATGATATTTCGGACTTGTGTGCTGGACTAGTTAGTGTTGATTTCTCTAGGATATTTCAAAAATAATGTCATATCGCGATTCTTTCATTTATTCATTTCACATTTATTCTTTGTTCAACACTTAAATTTGTCCTCCCAATATTGTTTACTGCTCATCTATTGAATTCAATTTTTTCGTTATTCCTCGCACTATTTAATTTGGGATTAATAACTTGGTCTAGCCTTTAAATCGGGTAGGGCGGGGCGATGGGAGTCAGGATAGAGAGAAAGAAGGTAGTTAGGGCGTAGGATGACTGACGGTGAAACAAACCATCTGAGGCTCGGATTGCGTGACCACTGCTAACAGGAACTAGTTGGGGGAGCTGAGATCGCAGGGCCGAATGATCTGCGGTATTGAGGCCTGGGGGGAGGAATACAGGCATCCCGCCAAGCTGCATATGGGCTTCTGATGGTCCGGGCGTGAACAGTCAGAAGAAAAATCAAGGGGGAGGAGGAGAAAACAAACTCAAATAAAACAAAGGAAACAACAGCACACTCATTGTCAAATTATGATTGTGGTAGATGTAAACAACGACAAGAAGAGAGAAAAAAGAACTTATAAAAATATTCATAAGCAGCAGGTGTATTTGGGTGAATGCATTAAAATTTGGTTACATTAAAAACAACGAGCTCTACAAGTTTTATATTTAAAGTGAGAGTGAAATAAAATATGTATAAAAAGGATAAAAAACATTTGTGACAAACTATGCCTAGGCGGGATGCAAGAATTCAAGAATGGGAGGTGCAGGCAGGAGGATGCAATAAAGAAGAGAGAGAGAGAGAGAGAGAGAGAGAGAGAGAGAGAGAGAGAGAGAGAGAGAGAGAGAGAGAGAGAGA
>JAULCB010042515.1:0-10939 GCA_032358575.1 Dendronotus rufus | reverse complement strand
CCCATGATTTTAACTTGTATTATGATTGTATGATTTTATGCCTGTATTGATTTGCTTCTGTAAAGCGCCAATGAGCATTCTCAGTGGATATCAGGCACTATATAAATCCATTATTATTACTATTATTATTATTATTATATAAAAAAGAACTATACGCAGAAAAATGATAAGCCAAAATAAGAAACAAAAACACCAAAATAAATAAATAAACATCTTGAACACGCTTCAGTTCATTGTTCATTGTTTAATGATGATAATATTAATCATTAAAATCTTGTAATACACTTTCTGACACAAACACAGATATACATACAGATTGGTAAACTTTGCATAAAATTTGTACAGAACACACACACACACACATGCACGCACACACACATACA
Organism: Dendronotus rufus; assembly: GCA_032358575.1. Lineage (NCBI taxonomy): Eukaryota > Metazoa > Mollusca > Gastropoda > Nudibranchia > Dendronotidae > Dendronotus > Dendronotus rufus. Next base: position 10,556 of record JAULCB010042515.1, on the reverse strand, counting down.
TACATCCCATTACCAGCAGCTTCTCCTAAATGGTCAAAGCCTAGATTTGATGAGCGGCTCCAAGTTCATAAGTATTGAAAGAATACCATTGAAATAAACAAATAAGACAAACATACATCAAAATGGAAAACAAAAGAAAGTAAAACAAATGATCATTACAAAACTTGCCTCTTGTGCATGTTAATTGCTATCAAAAGAAGGTGCTAAGTTTTCTATTATTATTATTATTATTACTTGAATCCTAAAGCCAACGGAGCAATTACGACTGTTCTTCAATGTGCTTGATTAAACAAAACTCATTGTTTCTGAGAAATTAATCTAAAAATGCTATCATTTTATTCATAAATGAAATCTCTTTACTTTATCAACAGAACCTTCTAATTGTATCTATCATTGTAGCACCTACTTGAAAACACAGGATATATAACTTCAAGAAAAAATTCTAAGAAAATGATTACACAAGTGAAAAATAAGTGGTAAGTAAGTTTTCAAAAAGAAATCAAAAACCTGTATTATCCTTAATAGTAGATTATAAAAAAAAACAATGGGAATAAAACTCAAATAGATATTAAAGTTACTTTCAATGAGATGAAAAAGTAAATAATAAAGAATTTGTGACATGAAGAAAAAAAAGGTCAATACAGTCATTTCAGTATTTGGTAAATACTCAAACTAAAATATTTCCCTTGCATGTATTCAATGCATTTTCTTTCCCTCTTCTTATATAACACCGGCGGTGAAACGACCCTCGGAAGTCTAGGTGCCGTACAGCTCCAATCAAACGAACAAATCTTATATAACAACCATCTCACACCTTTGGGTGTCACTACTTTGTACAGGAATTTAGAAAATGGCAAAATTCATCAAATCTCTCACCCACACATAGAAAAAACAAGGTCAGATTTTACAAACACAATCGCGAAGTGACAACATTTGTGACATCTAAACAAAAAGGTATGGAAATCAGGTCGCCGTTAACAGGACAAAGCCTATATTATATAAAAATGTCAGAAGCTTTACAATATTGTTACCAATGAAGGAGAATATTATTGTGTACAAGACATGAACACTAGTGAAAATTTTAATTGTAATAATTCAAATATTGATAATAAATGTACTTAGAAAACTAGTTTAGAATAAAAGAACGAAATGAGATAATTACCTAATAATAATTATTGTAAATTATGAGAATAAAAATGACGATGATTATGATAAATGTAATAATAATAATAATAGCTGTAACTGTCCTAACTCCAAGAGTGTTAATATTATTATAGTCTTGAATCTAATCAAGGTTGTTCTTCATCCTTTAATCACTAAGTAGCGACAAGTGTGGACTGCAAGACTCTTTCTTTGGTTATTTGAACTTTGAACACCCACAGACACAAGACAAACCATCTTGACATGGTTTCCAAGAAAATAAAAGGAGAAAAATGGGAAAAAAAACCTTCTCCACTTTTTATGTATCGTATAAAGAACTCATTACAATTGCATTCATTAGATACATACATCAATTCAAAATCATCAGTTACAATGGGAAAAGGCAATATAGTTGGAATAACAAACATGACTCGCACCAACACACTTGCCAGAGAATAAATTCCTCGACATCGGACTCTTTTAGCTAATTTCAATTTGTATTCTCATCAGACTGCTGACAGTGACAGTGAAACTACTGTAGCTTTAAGAAATTCTGACAGCTTTCATATAATTTGCTTTCTTCTTCAATACACACTATTAATATATCTGCAATATTTCATAAACCTTACAACTTCTAAATATGCAGATAATTTACAGGAATGAAAATTAAAAAACAAAACAATAGGGGGCATCAAAATTCTGAACTAACACAGACCCGTCAATCCTAACGAGAGAAAATGGACAAAAGGATGAGGTCCACAAACGCTAAGGATTTCACATCCACCAGCCAATATAGGGAAAATAAAAGGAACCAATGCCACAGCAATATATATATGCATATTGAATTGAATATGTTCGAAAAGATTGATTTCAGATAGACCTTTAGCCTTTGCCGACCGACTGGTTTAAAGTCACACTATAGAGTGAGCGTATGTGCACAGACTCGCTGAATAGTTGCGAAACCCAATGTGTCCTTTACAGGACATTGCTATTCATTACTTTGTCTGTTTGAATTACATTGATTGAAAAAAAGAAAGAAAACAAACAAACAAACCAAACCCAAATTAACGCATCGTGTTGATTTTTCAAGAATGGCTAAGAACAGCATGTATTCCTAAAGACAGGGCTAAAAAAAACGTAGCAAAGAAAAAATTTATTCACACACAAAATGAGTTGGCAAGACACTGAAGTCTCAATTAATTTAAATATTTAGAAATAAAAAGCTCTTACACTAAAATATACTAGGCACTGTTTAAAACAAAATAAAAAGAAAGAAAATAAAACCCCTAGTCAAAATCCCTCATCACTCTTCATAATATATTGAGTTCACAATAAATGTACAACCAAAAGAACTTGAAAAATGAATTTCTCATAAATGTTGATAAGCTTCTTTGTTCTTACATCTTTAAAAAAAGAAGTCGGGAATAAACAAAACTCATCATCATGACACCTTTCATTAGATGGGGATGAAGTATTGGCCAGGTGTATCTAATGCTGTTGTCAGAACTTTTTGATAACCATAAAAAAGAAAAAAATAGTAAGATCGTATACATGAACAAAATGTGCCATTTTGATAAAACCTATCGTTCCTTGGACATGCTTTCACCTTTTCTCCAAACATAAAAAAAAACCCAAAGGGAAAGACAAAACGGAATACACTTTGAAATAACAACATCCTATCTAGAAATCACCCTAGTATGAATCTTTTCCCTTCAAATCCCCACCAATTTTGTATCCCAATATTTTGTTCCAGTCTATCTTGGACCTGGTGACAGGCAATTGTCGTCGTAGCGCCTTGAAGGTGGTGTCAGACATGGTTATGTAGTTTTCCGACAGGGCTTTCTGGTATTCAGCTTCGGCCGAAGACACAAGATGGACAAAATTTTTGGCGGTTTCAGATTCATTCTGTCAAGGAAAAAAATTCATTGTCAAATCTTTTTTTTATACTTTCAAATCAAATCAAATGCAAGAGAAACAGCCACATGGGTATTTAGGCAATAAACATTTCAAGTACCTTACACTGAAAGGTACGAAAGGTAAATTGATCAAGAAAGAAAGAAAGAAAGAAAGAAAGAAGGAGAACAATTCAAGTTTAAAATGCTTTCAAGCAATTATCCAGAGCAAGTGAAGAAATGAAGAGTAAATGATTTCCTAAAGCGTGTTATTTTCATCCCTGGTTTGAACACAACATGCCACAGCACAGCAGGTAGCATATTTTTCAACAATTGAAATGATCACCAGCACCAAATGGTTGTTTGTACAAAGATCTCTACTATTACTATGCTCTAGGCTCTAGGTGAAAAATAAGTTAAGATTCACAGTCTTACCTGCACTTTGATGTTCTGTTTAATCTCTTTTGAGCTTACTAGCTGGACATTTCCATCTTCATAGTAATGAACCTGAAAAGACACAAGACATATTAACAGTGAGTGGCAGAAAGGATGTAAATTTGAATAGCAGATTCTATAAACAAATCTCGACAGCTATAAGCATAATTCAAAACAGCTTTAATTTTCACCCAAAATTTTAAACTAGAAACATTTACAACATTGTAGATATGAACAGCCCTGTGAGAAAGTTAACGGATGAATAGATGACAGAACACAGCAAGAAAAAAAGCTGAATATATCCATCCAACTAACAGAATGCAACAAGAAAACATTGTTCTATTCAAATTGAGCAAAATTAGATCAACACAGAGGTGTAACTGGCAAATAAAAAAATATTCTGAAACATTTCACATCCAATGAAAATAGCAATGTGGAAACAAAAACTAATGGCTTTTCAGTCCACCTGGATATAAAAAAGTGTGAAATCAGACAATTGGCTGAAGATTTACAGGCCTGTCAAATGTGAAAAATGCATCGAAAACAAAGATGTCTAGTCCTCCGTTTTATTGACTCTCTCAGACACAGCCAGAGTAAAAAAAGCCTTAAAATCTTCTTCCTCACCCAGGCTTCAAACTCAGGGACCTCAGGATGGGAAGTGTCTGTATTGACCACTTGACCAACACACGGCCCACTATGTAATGAATGCCCCATGACGAAACTAAAGCAGTCCACAGACAGGGCATTTAGCCATATTGGCCCTGTGACATGGAACAGTTTAATAATGTTAGGTCTATCGCTAGTGCGGCAGTTTTTAGGAGACAGTTAAAAACCCACCTTTTTCAGACATAATAGATAAATGTAATAACATTCTCAATTTCATACCCGTCATTACTTGTTTTGCAAATATAAAGCGCTTTGACTTTGAGGCCTCTGCGAAAATCGCTGTAGAAGAACGCTTATGTTACGAGTTATGTTATATACCCACTTACCTGGACCCGTATGAGCCCTGTGACTTCAGCTGACCCTCCGCTTTCTGGAAATGTGACAGACCACTGACCTCGCCATCTCCCATTCCTTCAGTGAGAGAAACAAAAGAGAAAAACAGGTTGTAATTAACTTTAACAAAATTTATTATGAATGAATGAGAGCATTTATATAGTAGCACCTATCCACGGTCATCATCATGCTCTAAGCGCTTCACAATACCACATGATTTATCCCCGGTGTGAAACATGTAATATATCAGACGAGACAAGCGGGTATACAATTTTTCGGACAAAGACAACTATCCCGATCCCTATTTCATTACTGTTATTTTTAATCTATAACTTGCACATTAAATTCTGTCGATGAATTTTGAGTTTTGTTCTATGCCATGCTGTATTAATTGTAACAGAATAATTGTAACTACCCCTTGTGCTATCGTAAAGCATTTATCGAGCAGCATGATCTTGTCATGGTAATGCGGTATATAAATACTACGTGAGGGGAGTAAAAAAAAAGCAATCATAAAAGTGTCGTTCTTTTCTTTCGTTTAAATTTTCCATGATACCTTTTGGTGTTTGAGGTTACAATAAAAACGTGCGGAAAAACCCCAGCATGATAACTATAACAAAAAAATATATATATATTAATTTCTAAAAGGAAAGTTTCCAGCATGATAACTATAACAAAAAAATATATATATATTAATTTCTAAAAGGAAAGTTGCAATACCAGAAATTCTTAGGCTGGAAACAATGGCTTTCAATGCAGGCAATGATAGTAATGTTGCCGTCGCTGCTGCTGCCATAAACGGAGGTGACTCCATACTCGTAGTGGGAAGAAATGTAGGTGGTGAGAGCAGTCTCAATGGCTTTACGCCAAGGCTCAGATTTCTGGTCTACTTCAGCAGGTTGCACTTCCTAGAAATAAAATCACAATTTTTTTTTAAACCAGAAGAAAAAAAACGTAAGTATTTAATCTAATCCTGACACTGCTATAGTTGTCAATCTTGCTGGATTAAAAGTTTCATGAAGTCTGAATTTTGATTCCGATCAAAAATGATATTGAAAGAAAATCTTTCAACCAAATTTTAAGATTCAGATATCTATTCTCTATAAACAAAATTCAGTTTATTACTATCAATAAAAAATATTCTTTCTTCGTTTAAACCTTGTAATACTGCCATTCTTGATTAATGCTAGGTTTTTGGTTGGTTTGTAAAATAAATAAAAAATAGAATATTAGCTCTCTTTATACCGCCGCTCTCGTTATACATTAGCGGTATAGCAAGATGTCAGTGTATATAATATAAACCCTGTCATTATAGGAGGGAATGAGCTAACAAGTAGAAAATAACAACTACATCTAACGTCCTTACCTGGCTTTCCTTGCGTAAATGGTCATAGGTGAATGTCTGTTTGGATCTGGGATCGAGGAAAGAACTGTTCCCCTGGTCAGCATGTTCTGTGACTAGTGCCGCCACATCAGAACCTTCTATTTTGCATGGAGTGAACTGGTCTTTGTTGTATTGAGCAAAAGCCCTGTAAGTTTATCAACAAAAATAATATTTTAAAAAGGTGCTTTTACCCAAAGCTAAGTTGCATGACAGAAATAGATAAACAGGAAGTTTTTTTGTTTGTCTACAGTTTTACGGCTTTTGAAACAAGTACAAGGGGCTCTAAAGAAGTAAATAAAAATAAAAAGGTCATCACTCCCATCATGAAAATCATAGTATTACAAATATATTGTACTAATCCTTTAAAACAAGTCAACAGAATAATATTTGTTTTAATGTTTTTGTTAACAAAAAGGCAAATGTCATCAGACTGAAGAAATGATTATGCCGAAAATTGCATCCAAACTATTACTTGCCAGTTATAAATGGAACTATTCATAAAAAACAGTATAGTCTAAAAATAGAAAATATGGTAGAGGAAGATTAATAAATCAATTCTCAATACTAACCCAGAAGCCTTTTCTCTGAGCAGGTTGTCATTATCTAGAAGTATTCTGACAGCTAAAAAAGGGAGAGAAAAAAAAAAAAAAGTAATAACACAAACCTGAGGTATGTAATATGAATCATTAAAAAAAGAAATCATTCAAAAACTTTATAAAAATGAAAGAGTGCAAGATCAAGATTGCAAAATTGTGCATGATATGGAGTTCCTTGATACTTTCAAATAGTAATGAAGGAAGCTATACTTCTATTTTAAATTACAAACAATAATCAACAGATGTAACCTTAAAGTCGTCATATAAACAATCATTCAACACGACATGACTGGAGTTTCTAAAGAACACAAACAGATTTTGGTTAAAATAGATTGATCTTTTAATATGAATGTTAATGCTTCTTAAGAGTCTCATCCGCATCCTCCTCATCTTTTAAGTAAAATTTAAAAATAAATTATAGTCTATAAGACGTGTCATATCCGTTAATTTACCTACCATTGAACACTTCATTGAATTCTCCGGGAGGTGATTGGAGAATAAAGTTGGAGGCTATCCTCACCTTAGACAGAGGGGGAAAAGATATGATTATTATAAGAATGGAAATCTTCATAGACAGCTAAATATTTAGTAAAACGTGGGTTTTGTTCATTCACTGAAAGTTTAAGGATATTTTTTACAAATACAAAGTACAGAATGAGTGGGCAGTTGGGTTCGTCATATTATCAAATGACACACCATTATTCTCCCATTGATGTAAGATGTGGAGAGAACATACATTGAATAGGTGGTACAAGAGCCCAGATACAATCTGCTAGTAATATAAGAGTCAGGGGGGGAGGGAGGGTCCAAAGTAAAAGATGTGCCTCTTTGTGAAAGAGGAAGGTATAATAATAAAACAAAAATAATATTCTAGGATTTGAACCACATCTGACAGATCAGAAGAATAAGAATGTGTTGAAACATTGTCCAATAAACAACCAACATACGCCCATGAACAAAATATTGCATTGAAAATTGTAAAGCAATAATATTTGTAAGTTTTGAAATAAATCTAAGATATTCTGAGGAACAACATGAGTATCCTGGAACTGGAAGAAAGTTTTGAAACAACAGAGAGACTGCACTGCAGTGCAGGTCAATGAATGATCAATGATCACAAGACAAATTTTTAATTTCCCAAAATTCTTTCTGTAACACTAGCATGCCAGTTCATGTGTGATAAAAATTCAATCAATATCAATGACCCTATATAATCCTACAATTCTAATTCTAAACCAAAACCATACAAATGACAGCTGTAAAAAACACGGAAGTATTACAGAGACCTTCTATCAAACATTTTTGCCACTCCCCTTCCTGTTCGGCTTCACTTCTGATGGTTTAACAAGTTCCTTGGTATAAATCTTTATGCTTCTCCATTAACGCTATCAAGAACCTAATCCTTTCCATATAATCTTTAAAAAGTGTTCTTGTAATTATACCGATAAAACAATACAATAATAATAAATAAGCTACCTTGTCTTCTTCAGAGATAGGTTCGTCGTAGTCAGCCATGTTGATAGAGTGTGATGCCGATTAAATCTCACGTCTCACGATAAAGTGCGTGACTTTCTACCCTTATCCACCGAATGTGACAGTCCAAGCAGCATTGAAATACCAATAGTAAGGGAAACTACTCTAGAAAATGAATGGTTACCGAGGACGCCATGTCATAGAAAAACAATTTGACAGAATTGAAACCTCTAGAGTACCTATAAACCAAGTTTGTGTTTTCAGGTTTTAATATTTTGTTCAGTGAACAAAATATCAACGCACAATGAACGATAAGCCTCTTAGCTGCACCATTAAAACTCCTCATTCAATCAATGCCGAGTCAAAATCCAATTTTTTATCTGGATGCAAAATTATTGACATTTCATTTCCAAGTATTGTGAACCCAGAGGTATGTGTAGAATGATCAATCTATGGGATTGCATGTTCAGTTAGAATGATTTGCTATTGATATTAGTATTATTCAATCTTCAATTTTCTTTTACTAAGTATCCTTATAGGCCTACATAGATCTATCATCCAATTATTTCCATTGGATGGACAACTATGTTAGAGCTAGATGTCTCTCATAAAAAGATACTAAATGTAATATGTCTTGGTAACTTTGTTTTTTAGAGACAAAAAAGTATGAGTAATAACAAATAAATGAGAGCATGATAGAATGTGTTTGCATTTTAAGACATTTTAATCACCATTTTTCATATTGCTTTTTGTTTAAAAACTTGTGAACCTTTCGTTTTGGTGATTAAAACTAAAAACTGCTATTTTGTGTACCTATGCATGACTTGCATGCTTCCGCATATGAAGGAAGATACTAATGTGAGTATCAAAACCAGCATTAACAGCTGCAAGTGGACTGGTTCGCAGAATCAGTGCAAGCATATTTTCATATTTGTGTGTTGCTTCATACAGAATTAGCAGCATAGAAATTATAATGCAATGTGTATTCTATGATCAGTTTGTAAGGTCATTTTTTTGGAGTGGAGGGGGAATGCTTATTAACCTCACTGGCCCCTGATTATTCTTAGCCAACCCAAAACTGTTGGTCCCCGATAATTTTCGAGATGATTCAGAAATTATGATCTTGACATTTTGTTTGTGTTCAGGGTTCAGTGAGTTAATGTCATCAAACCGCCTAATGCCTTCTGAGACTTAGAATTAACTTTAGTCCTACAAACAACTCAAGCCTAGATCTTTTAAAAACTCATTCTTTCTCTGTAACTCATTCTTACTCTGTATTTTGTATGTACGTAGCAGGTTAGATTTGTAATTGTCATGTGTGCTGAACAGTAGGGATGGAGAAGTTTAAGGATGAAGTTTCTTAAGTGATCACTATGGAGGCTAGGTGGCCGAGTGGTTAAGGCATTGCACTGAGACCCAAATAACCCGGTTTGAGTCCCACTTTGACTTTGGCATTTCGTATTTTTTTGTTGGGCAAGAAACTTAACTCCTACCGCCTAACTTGTGGCACAGCTTTTGTGGCTGACGTCCAGGTTATTCCGGTCTTTAAAAAAAAATTGAACCCATTATGACAATGATCGCTTTGTGACAATAAAGGCAAATTTTATCTTTCTATTTTTTTATGCCAATTGGTAGGGGCCCCACACATCCAAAGATTGTCAGGACATTTACCAGAAATAGGACATGAAAACATACTATATATCTTTTGAAGAACGTACCGTAATTGCAAATATCTAAATGCGTAAATTTTCAAACATGTCAGCATTCTGAACTTACAATAATTATGATAGATTTGTAGGGTCTTTTTAGTTGTCGCGGTTACACCATATTTTACTCATTTTTTAAACAAAGCTTGCAGTTTTTTATGAGAGTGAGAGGTTATGTTTCTGCTCCTCCTAAAGTTTACACACTCCTGGAACTGTATTGGGGCTTTCTGAAAATTGTTTTTAGCTTGTCTCTTTGTGTCTTTTTTCGAATTGTTTTTTTCATCAAATATGAATTTCTTCCATTCTTAGCCTGAGCTTTCTTTGTTAAAAATAAGTTTATGTATTCATATATCATCTGTTTATTTGGCATCGAGGGGTGTAAAACTAAATCAATTCCAACATTCTTGACTTGTTGTAATTGCAATATTCAATACCCTTGATATTATACCATGCATACGTGTAAAATGTATTCATGTATTGGATGTCAAAACATAGAAAGAGATTAGTAGTAGTACATCAAAATAATCATAAAGGACATGTCAATATCTATGTTATATATACTATGTGGCCTATATACTATATGATGTTACTGTTTTAACATGCTACGCATTATTACACACTTGATGCTTATTTGTACTATCTCCATACTTTCATATTGTGTTTGCCATTTTCGTTGATATCATGAATTAGCACAAACTATTATTATTATTATAAATGACATACTAATGTTAGTGTGATTTAATGTGCATTTTATGCACACCTGAGCTTTTTAACAAAGAATCTTGAATCCTTATTTCTCAGACTCTATTTTCAAAAAGACCCTTTCAGCTGAAAATGTAAAATTAGAAGAGTTCTTAGTTTCCTATTGCTTTGTAGTAATTGCTTTTCTGATTCAATGTCTTCCACTGGGGGGGGGGGGGGGGGGGGGGGG
>JAULCB010042404.1:0-10939 GCA_032358575.1 Dendronotus rufus | reverse complement strand
TAGCGCTGACACAGAACTCTACATAATAAGATAGCAACACAGTTGAACATAATAATAGTAATATATCTAGCGCTGACCAAATGCAAATGATTTAGTAAGAATAACACTACATTACATAACTACGATTATACAAAAGGTTCTCAAAGCAACACAAAACACATTTATATATATCTTATCCTAAGAATCAGGGTATGCCTTACAAAATAACTTTGTCTGTCTTCAGTCGTTTATTTAAAGCTGTACTGTAAGAGAATGTTTTGGAGTGATTTTGGCCTGCTGAGGGATAAATGATGTAAATTCTGTGAGCCTTCCCCGAGGGATATTGAGTATAAACCCAATTTTGCAAGCTATAAATGATCATCAAATGACAAGTTGTTTTATTCTATTGTCTTTTTCCAGCTTGCCCCCAGGGCTCTTTTGGCTGGAAGTGTCGTCTGCGCTGTGACCAGTGTATCGGGAACAAATGTGACTCTGTGACTGGAGAGTGTCAAAATGAATGTCGTCCTGGATTTTCTGGGAAGCACTGTCTCTTCAGTAAGTGGACCCCCCCCCCCCACCTTCCTAAATTACCACAAGAAATGAATGGCAAGACTTAATGTTGTAGGCTCCCACACATGCAATCCTACAATATAAAGACACACTTGCAAACCTATATAATCACCCGCAGTAGTATTGTCAGTAAAATAAACACCTCTCACTGGTAAACAGATATCAGACTAATTGTTGCTTTTTGTATGTCAATTGAACGCCTTTTTTATGTCCCTTTTTCCATTATTCTGTCAATCCTCCTTCCTTCTGTCTATATCTGCAGAAGACGAATGCAAGTACGACTCGTCCGGAGTCACCTATGTAGGTCAACTTAGCGTGACCAGGAAAGGGAAGGAGTGTGTGCCGTGGGACCAGGTAGACTTATACCGCGGTGACATCGCATTTGAGGTGGGAGATAACCCCGGCCGATCATGTCGCAATCCCAGGTTCAAGAAGGGGGGGCGTCTGCAACAAATGTGGTGCTTCATCAGCAAAAACGGAACTGAGCTGGCATATTGTGACATCGAAAATTGTGGTAGGACAGGTGTTGAGACTGGTCCTGTGTGTGTGGGGAGGGGGGTGGGGGGAGATAGAGAGAAAAATAGAGAGAGAGAGAGAGACCTAGAGAGAGAGAGGCAGAGAGAAAGAGAGAGATAGGCCAAGAGAGAGAGATAGGCCAAGAGAGAGTGAGAGACCAAGAGAGAGAGATAGACCAAGAGAGAGTGAGAGACCAAGAGAGAGAGGCAGAGAGAGATTGTGGGTATGTATGAGATGTTTTCATCACTTTGTGCTGCCTTACCTGGTACTGGATCAGTAAGTGATTGTATATTAAATTAGGACAACATGTATTTGTTTGTAGTTTATGTCAATTAGATATTTATCATCTTTTAACCAGCTTTAATTTGGCCTCGTGTGACCCTGTCCTGTCCTCAGACTGCCCCTCCCACCTGTACGGCCACGGCTGTACCAAGCAATGCCATTGTCGAAGTGACAGCGAGATATGCTCCCCGGTCGGCCTGTGCCTCCAGTCGGGCTGTGCTGATGGCTGGGTTGGACGGACCTGTCATAAAAGTAAGTAGTACACAGCACTTGTAATGTTGTTGAAATCCCCTTGTTCTTTTTATGATTACGTTCAAAACATTTCATTATTATGCATCTTTGAATCTCACAATAAGTATTTTGTCAAATGAATGCTTTTAAAATTTCTTTTCGACGTTTACTTTGTTAAAAAAAATATCAATTTAACCTTTTTTTAAATTGTCAATTTAATATATTTCATTTTTGGCAAATCAAATTCCTCAAATTATTCTTGTATCGTTTTAATTAATGAGTTGAAGAGGACTGGTTTGGATGATGTGAAGAGATAATTTCATGTAATGATATGTGCATCATATCTTCTGTAGAGTGTGATGTCGGTCACTATGGGCCCATCTGTCGCTACTGGTGTAGCGCATGTCTGCACCAAACGTGTGACCACGAGACTGGGAAATGTCTGCATGGCTGCCCTCCTGGTTTTTCTGGAGAGTTCTGTAACCAAGGTAAACAAACTCTTTGTGTTAACTCTTTAACTACCAGACCAAATTCCACCTCCTGCCCAAGCCATCCGACTACCTTCAAGTTTGACTCTACCCAACCCCACATAACTTTAAATTATGAATTACCCATTGTTCCAAACTTATTAAAGTTATATATCGAAATAAAGGGGGTACATTGAGGAAAATAGCGAAAGAATGAATTAGCGGGACAATTATTTTTAGAGAACGTTTTTACTGTTAATTTCTTGTTCAAAATTATATAATCAGCAGCAAAAAAAGTCAAACTAGCATTTTGAATATCTCAGAAACTGCTATTCTGATTTGAATGAAATTTGTAAAAACATATCTATAATCTAATTGTTAATACTCTATGAAAGTTTGAAACATATCTATAATCTAATTGTTAATACTCTATGAAAGTTTGAAACAAATCTATAATCCCTAGCTAGATGGGGTTGCCCCCGAAATAAACATATCCATGGATACCAAAAGTGCAGAAAAAGGCTAAAAATAGCTACAAAGATAAAGAAACTTATTTTAATTCAAAAGAACGCGTTTACCGATGACCCGAAAGTATACAGAATAATAAAAATCCGGCTCGTGGTAGTTAAAGAGTTAAGCTGTAAGGCGTAAACATTACACTGCACGCAATTTCTATTTTTTGTGGAAAGAAACAATTTCAGAACCATTTAAAAGAAAGGTACAGCTTTTAATGATGCAAAGAAAAGAAGTTATAATAGAAAATGGTTGAGGAAGTTTGTATATTTACAAATATATTCATGTTAAAACAAAACCTGACACTGAACTGAAAGGCATAAAAGGTAGACGAGAAAGAAAATGTTTGTTACTCAATCGTCAGTCTTTTCCCCCAGCTTATTATGACCAAAGTATTCATGATGTGCTCTTGTTAACTTGTTTTGTTGCGTCTTTTCTTTGTGTCAATGCTTCCTGCACACAAAACATTTGAACGTACGATTTTGAACCCTTTATTTCAGGTTGTGATGGAACCTTTGGGCCAAACTGTGATTCTACTTGTGGGAAGTGTGTGGATGGAGAACCGTGTAACCCCAAGACGGGGGCCTGTAAAAAGGGCTGCATGGGCGGGTTTGGCTCTCTCAGAAAAAGCCTCAAGCTGTGTGACACGTGTAAGTAACCACGGGCACCGTTGTTGTGACTCGGGGGCAAAGCTCTTGCTCTTAATGATGTATAATATCTTATAAATGTTCTAATTTTGGGGCATATGAACATCAATGTCTTTTCCTTGTCTTTTCAGCCTGTGAGTCACTGTCTCGCTATGGACCGGACTGTGTGCACAAGTGTGCCTCGTGTTATCCCGGCACCGTGTGTCATCCCGTGTCAGGCGTGTGTCCCGAAGGCTGCCAGAACGGATACTCTGGATACAAGTGTGATGCCTGTTAGTAGCTTCTGTACTTTCCTAACTTATGCCAATTTTGAGAAGGTTTCAACATATTCAAACTCGTAGAAAATTGATTGTTACAGGATGATTAGTATCCAGAATAGCATCACAACGACTTTAAAATGGTTTCTAGTGTTAGTGCTCTCAACTCATCTTATCTGCCGGTGACAGCCGTGCAAAGGATTTCCGGGTAGACTATTTTCACGGCATCGCAGTAGCTCACTGGTACTGGATAAAAGCTCAAATCTGCCCAAATGGCCGGTTGAAGCGTAAAGGGCACAGTTTGATAATCAACATTTCTTGATCCAAAGAAATGTTAGCATGGAAGCTGGACCCTACACTGCGATGCGTTTTAAGGGAAACAGATAATAAAGAAAGAGATTGTTATCCTTATTATTATTGTTTATATCATCATCATCATGACAGTCATGATCGTTATCATTCCTACCATCCTTATGTATTATTCCAGTGTGCCCCAGTCATTTCTACGGCCCAGGCTGCGTACAACGATGTGGAGTTTGCAAGGACAACAGCTCTTGCGACACATTTACTGGACGTTGTCCCGATGGCTGCGGTATCGGACACACCGGATTTGGCTGTACCCAACGTAAGTGACCCCCTAACCTTTGACTCTTAACCTCAAGGACTCCTCTATATTGGAATGCCTTTTTTTTGTTTTGTTTCGATTTTTCATACTTTGGGCCTGGATGCCACCCTTATCACTCCATACTAAAGGCTGGTTGTAGCACAAGGCCCTTACGCCAACTGACCTCGCAATTCATTATGGGAAAACTGTGGGTTGTTTTGACATCTTACCATTATTTATTGTATCGTCTGTATTCAGGAGTGCTGGCCAAAAGTGACACGACCAACATCGCCATTGGAGCAGGTCTGGGGGTCGGTGTGCTCCTCATCTTTGTCGTCTTCATCCTATGCATCGTCTACAGGTAGCGCATCTAGTCAATATATATGACCCTTAATTAATAGACGCACTCTCTGAAATCAAACAATCACTTCGTCTCTTTCGTTTTTGTATCATTTCCCACCTGTGCCAACAGTACAACCCAGGCCTCTGGGTCTCATCTTCTTTTCAACTCTGCTATCGTCTCACTTTCTTCCAGCACTGTATCATATACAATGAGTCAGTGTAGTTGTATTGTCTCAGTTCTCAGTACAACTCAAAATATGTCTGTGTACTTTCGGCATAGAAACAAACGAACAAACAAGACAAATTGAATTCAGACGTTCTTTGTCTTATCCTATTGCCTTGCAGACGTAATCGACACAAGAACATGGATGTGTCCAATCGTTACGTGGAGGAAGTTCACGACCATATTCCACGGGAAGAAAGCTGTCAGCTGCTGGGAGACTCTAGAGTCGGTGAGTTGAAAACACGTCTTAGCTTGGCCGTTCTATTAAATAAATGAGAATATTTATGTATATTTAATTTGATGCTTGTCCAACTCATATTTAAAAAATCATTTAACCTCTGAAGATTTTCTATCCGTCTCATTCAACTCACTCCAGTCTGATCCCTTGATCTAATTGCATTTCCCGCAAACTAATCTCATAGAGCGAGATGAATCATTGAGGATGTGATTGCACGAGCAAATTTGGTTTTATAGGAATATAGGATCTTTCTCCACCCTTTTCTATCAGGGCTTTTTGGAATATTTGTCCCTTTGGATTTATGTGTAGTGATTACACTGATGATATAGTTTTTATTATGATATTCATTGATTTCCATTATTGTATTGTAGGAAGTGAGCCACCTTCGTTTGTTCGTGAAGAAGATGACAATTTGAAGAATGAGGGCCAGGAGCCAATCTACGTCAACATCAGCAACAAAAAGCAGTCAAGTCCGGTAGCATTGCCCGACCTTTACGACTACATCCTGAAGAACAAAGAAGGCAGCCTGGAAGGCTTCAAAAAAGAGTTTGAGGTAGTTGAGGCCATAGGGCATCGGGGTTAAAGTTTATAGTTTTATGCTTCTTTCAACACCATGGCCATGAAGGCTAAAGTTCACATGTCGATTTCAACACATTTGAGTCTGTTTCACAAGTGGGATCCTTATTTTATTGTCCTTATGGCCAGATACAAAAGCCTTTAACCCTTTGAACACTTAGTTCCAGGAACCATGCGCGGTCCCACCCTGGGCTCCTGGGCGAAAGTAAACACGACCGACCAGCTGACTGATCCATTTCCCTCAAAAATCGGTCAAAAACAAGCTAGAATGACCAAAAAAACAACTTTTCATGCGGGGGCTGCCATTGTTGTTAACGGAAATCGTTGTCAAGGTTGCACAGCGAGTTTTGAGTTACCAGATACATTTGGTTTTAGTCACTAAGTACCAAATACCGCGATCGCGGTATCTCGGGATATAGCCATTACGGATGGTACCGCGTTCGCGGTATTACGGGTTCAAAGGGTTAAAACGTTGGATGTGCTGAATTTTGAACAAGAACTTCTGTGTGTTGAATCCAGGCTAGTTTTAGCACTTGGTTTACACAAACAGCTATTGTTAAGTAATTTATTTATTTATTCATCCAGACCGGTCATAATGCAAGTTTAGGGACTGCCAAATCTCCTTGGCCATATTGTTATTTCACTTTATATAAGTAATGAACTTGAAATCTATTCCTATACGTTACTAGTTTTTTAAAAGTGTTTTTGCCATATCAGTTGTGGAGTGTATCTATATGTTTGTCTTTTTCCACCAGGAATTGCCCATAGGTCTGCTCGCTTCTTGTATCATCGCCCGAAAACTGGAAAACAAAGTTAAGAACCGCTATGGAAACATTGTGGCCTGTAAGTTGAAGTAGTAGTGGTATAGGAGTAGTACTTGTTGCTCTCTGTCTGGTGGAGAGAGGGTAGTCTGGTTGCCTGGAAGATATCATTTATAGCCTTTTGTATAAGATGCTACTCGATCCCAGACTACTTTCTAACTCACTTGCGCAAGTTGGTACCCATTTCAACATCTGGGTTGATTGAGGAAAATTGTTTTTTTCACTTGACCTAGATGTAAAGAAATGTTTGAAGTCTTTCCCAAAGGATTCATCAATGTAGGGCCCTGGCAGGATTCAAACCTGGGACCTCATAATCACAACTCAATCTAACAGCTCTGCCACCAATGCCCCATGCTGGGGTTAAGAATATATTTGGCAATAGTCGTGAGTTTTTTAATTGAGAGGGTAATGAGTTATGATATTGTGTGTCCATTTGTTTGAACTCGGAAAGTTTTGAAAACACCCTGACAAATTTTTACGAATATTCTTCCTGACCAGATGACCATTCCCGTGTAGTGTTGGATCCGTTGCCAGGGGAACCACATTCGGACTATGTCAACGCCAGCTTTATGGATGTAAGGAATACACAAGAGTGCAGATTTTAGGAAAATGAACAATACTCTTCTTTGTCTCACCGCCTCCCCTGTCTTCTTACATTCCCCCCGAAGAAATGAATAGAAATATACATGATAAGATACAGACCTGTCAATCTTCAGCCAATCGTCTGATTTCAGACAATCTCAATTTAAGGAAACTGCTTGAATTTTTCTCTTTTTTTCTCTTCAGTATTGATTGGAAGTCAATAGTATAATAATCCCTTACCTGAAGTGTGTACAATTTTCAGACAATTTTGTATTGGGTCATTTACAGGTCTGATGACAGCGTTTATATAGCACCTTTTCACGGCCGTATAGAATTTTTCAGACCAAGACAATTTGCCTGTAACCAGGGGGGCCTCAGAATTTTATACCCATCTCCGATAGGATGTGGAAAGTTGTGTAAAAATGCCTTTCTCAAGGGCTCACAGTTAGTCTTTTGAACCCAGTCAAGTTTGATAATGTTAGGAATGCTCTTTCTTTCTGTTTTTTTGTTTGTTTGTTTGAAATGGGAATTTCTTGTGTGTGAGTACAATAAAGAATTTAGATGATGATGTGTAGATTATGTAAATAATTGTGATGTCTAGTTTTGCATATTAATATTATGCCTTCTATTTCCAGGGTTACAAGTCACCGAAGGCCTACATTGCCTCCCAAGGTAAGAATTGGTGTGTTGTGTGCTCTATGGGGGATATGCACATAATGAAGTGTACTTTATTTTTTGGTTGTAAAGATACACGTGTAGTCAATTAATTTGATCTACATCCCTTCGATTTTTGACTATTGATCATTGACCTATCCATACAAAGTTGACTGTGCGGGCAGTTGGAGGGCATCCCTTCTGTGTCTTGTCTTTGAACTCGCGCTGTCGTTGTCTTACTTGCCAGACCTCATAGGAGATGGGAGCAAGATGGATGGGGATGGCTGGGTGTCAAGGGTCAGCGCTGTGGGGGCTGGGAGGAAGGAGGAGAAGCAGAGATGGCAGTGTGGGGATATGCACGAATGAATGAATCGTTTGTCTTTTCTCAATAAAAATAATAATGATTATTTGTTTCTATAGCGCTTAAACATCCACTTAAAAAGTGCTCAGTGGCGCTTGCATCCCAAGCATGGGGAGATAAGGAGATTTTAGTATGTCTAAGAAGAGAGGGAAGGGCAGTGTGGGTGGTTCAACGAGGACGGACAGAGAGCTGCTATTGGTCATTGACTGTTATATTATGTAATCTTTAACCTTTTAACGATTTCTTGTTCCCGCAGGTCCCAACAAAGTGATGATTCGAGACTTTTGGCGAATGGTGTGGCAACAGAGGGTGTCCAAGATTGTCATGCTGACGAACCTGACGGAATCTTGCAGGGTGAGTTGTTGTAAGACACACTAACACTAAAACAAGCCCAACCAGCCAAGGAACTAATACATCGCATGCGCTTGCTTGAAGAAAGAAGTGTGTAGCTCTACACCTGTGCCTTTCATCATTTCAGTGGTATGCGTTTACATCGAGGTTATACCTGTTCACTGCTATGTCGCCTGAAATGTGTTGAAATAAGCCTAGAATCGTGGACTTATTGTGAATTTTTGATACTTAAAATATGATTTGGTCAGTGGATTAAAAAATCAGTATTATTTGTTAATCGGTTTATTTCTTTTTGCCCGTAGAAAAAATGTGAGCAGTACTGGCCAGACGAAGGGGGCAACAAGTACGGAGACATGACGGTGCTGCCAGTCAATACCACCAAGTACACCGACTTTGTGATCCGGACGTTTGAGGTCTCCAAGGTAGGACGCACTCCTTATTCAGTTAGTCTTGCATCTGCAGGGCTGCCGAAAGAAATACTGTTCCTTCATCAGTTCAAAAATTTCTAATATCCTCAGTGGGTTCTTTCTCAATGTTGTATCTTCTATCTGAAACTATCGTCTCGACGAGCATTCAAAAGTAAGGTGAGATTGATGAGCATGGAAAAGCGTGTTATAATGAAGGGACATTTGTGATGCGCTTCCCCCTGTTGTTAAACAAGCTCTAAGCGCAGGAATGATTTACATACAACTCATTACAGTTTACACGGGTACAGTTAGATAATACTAAGAATGGTATTCAATCTTCAATTATTGGTTTGCTATTGACCAATCAGGGGATAAATCGAACTTTGTAAAGCGCTTAGAGCATGGTGAAGACCGAGGATAAGCGCTATATAAATGCCATCATTTATCTCTATGTATTTTCAGGAGCTTGAGCATCGTCGCATCGTCAAACAGTTCCACTTCACGGCTTGGTCGGACCATGGAGCACCGACCTACCCGACCACTCTGCTGGCCTTCAGGAAGAAAGTACACAACTTTAAACCCGACGACACGGCCCCCATTCTCTCCCACTGCAGGTAGGGAGGGACACGGTTTGATTTGTGGGTAGGAAGGATCAGTAACGAACCGTGAGATATTTATAGACCTGGCAGTTAGATGCTTCGTCTTTAATGAGGATGTTTGTATGTGTGTATGTGGGGCTCCGTCTGTCTGCATGTGTGCGTGAGGCTACCATTCACTATTTCACTATATCTTATGACCTTTGTTTTCACTTTCCGCATAATGATCCACTTACATACAGAGACGACGTTAAACTGTGAATTTTGAAAAGATGAACATTTGTAGCCAAAATCCAATGCCAATATTATAATCGCCATGCTTGTGTTTCCATGACCTGTTCCACCACAGTGCTGGTATAGGACGTACCGGCACCTACGTAGCCCTCGACTTCCTGTTGGAGCAAGCCGCTACCGAGAAAGAGGTGGATGTCCTCAAGTGTGCTCAGATGTTGAGGTCAAATAGGGTCAACACGATACAGACCCTGGTAAGCAGGGAGATGAGAGATGGAGGGATGGAGAGAGGGAGGGAGAGAGAGAGTGTGAATGGGTAACAGATTGCACATTGAGCGTATTCTAGTAATGCGTTTTTGCATCGTCATCACCATCATAATCATCATCATCATCATAATCATCATCATAATCATCATCATCATCATCATCATCATCATCATCATCATCATCATCATCATCATCATCATCATCATCACCACCACCACCACTACCATCATCACCACCACCATCACCACCACCATCACCACCACCATCACCACCACCATCACAACCACCAGCATCATGGAGTATTGACCTGTATCTCCTGTATCCCTACACCAGGAGCAGTACATATTTGTGTATGACGCCATGCTGGAGGGCATCCTCAGCGGCAACACCACCATCCCCCGTTCCACCTTCCTCAGCACGTACGAGGAACTGGTCACGATTGAGGGAGAAGAGGACAAGGAACTTCCCTTGCAGAAACAATACGACGTACGTAGGCCTGGCACTATGTGTATGTGCGTGTGTGCATGTCTGTGTGTGTGTGTGTTTGTCTCATCGGCTCCTGAATTTCTCACAGTCCATTTTATGAGAATCTTAGTCACCTTAAAACAGTCAATGGCCAACAACCAAGAATTTAACCGAAATGATTGCTTGAAAACTGGGTTGGTCGAAAAACAAATTCATAGGTGGAGCACATACCACTGACTACTGCGATGCCTCCATAGGCAACTTCTCTTTCTTTCTTTCTTGATCAATTTACCTTTCGTACCTTTCGGTGTAAGGTTTAAGCATCATAAAGAAACTTTCGCCACTGGCATAGGCAAGTTACGCGTTTGAATTTCACAAATTGAACCAATCTTGTGTCTGAAGCCATTTATCTGCCAATGGTCTTGTCCCCTGTGCCAGTCACACAACGACAGCGTCATTCTAATGTAGAATTATCCTGATACGTGATTAGAGCACAAGAAGCTAATCTATCCTATATGTAATACAAGGGGATGCCTAATATCCATTTTGGATGGGCGAGACCGCTTTGTGAAAATAATTTAGCCTAAAAGAACGCAAGATGACCTACTTTTGTCAGTTACACGATTATTGCACGACCAGACCACAGACGTGAATTGTATCTAGCTCTATGAATGGGAGTAGAATCAGACCCGTAAATCTTCAGTCAATTGCCGATTTTCCGCCAATAAGATATTTGCTATGATTCTCCGATTACCTCCG
>JAULCB010042294.1:0-10940 GCA_032358575.1 Dendronotus rufus | reverse complement strand
AGTCGCGAAAGACAGACCAGTGTGGAGAGGCATTTCTCGTCTACCTCAAACGAGAAGACACCATTGATTGATTGAATTCCTTTTTGAATGACAAGCAGTAGAAAAAATGTTCAAAACAAAACTCTGTGAACATCAGTAAAACTTGCGACTAATTTACTTCCAAGGGGGTCTCCTCCTTCCTTCTCAAGAATCCATAGGATGAGGACAGACTTGCAACACTTTGCATCATCAACATTCAGCAGAATAAAATTACAGAAATGCATTAAGGAAGTGGACTATAGTCGTAACATATCAATAGCATTTATACGATTCGGCCCCAGGATTCTGATCACGAGTCTTGAGTTGCCAATCGGGTCGGGGATAAAAGGTTGCTGAGGTGGTCTTTGTTCTTCGTCTTCAATGGGATGTTACCTATGATGGGGAATAAAAGATTTTATTAAGAGTTATGCCCCATTACTACAAATCACACTACTAATACATCGAACTTTCTCGTATATATCGACGGTGAATCAAATCCCAAAGCGATTACTATATATAGTAAATATTGATTTAGATAGTGCAGTTGTTTAAAATATAACATGAAAATTTCTATAGCAAAAAGTTTGGTTTGCAGATTTATGCTTTTTTTTCAACACAGGCAATTGAAAACATTAAAAATCATATCTTTGAAATACTTTCTATCAAGCGCCACTGTCATTTTACTAGCCATTTGCACTGCAAGTAACGTCATAAAAACCTAAGCCCCCAAGTAAACCTACAGAGCTGTTGGTGAATGCTACAAAAAAGAAATAGTCATTGCTTTATCACTATCTCCAACAAAACAGACCAAAAGAAAACACAGACAAACACAAACACACTCGCTGACCAACCTGGAGGGGCGACAAAATACTGTTCCTCTACCACACTGGCATTCTGTAAGATTTCCTCTACACAGTTGCCCTCGGTTACTGCATCTCGCCTTGTCCACAATTCTCTGGAAACAAGCCAATTATTGGTTGGTATCAAGAGAACATTTTAGGTCAACAAACTTTGGAAATGGTGATATGATAATAGGAGGACAGTGCACAGCTGTCTCAGCCTTTTACAGTCTGTCTGTATTGTCATTGGAATGGAAACCAAAAGGCAAACTGAATAACGTTTGGCTGAATTCTATGGATATTCAACCAGTATCTCCCGGTCTCTCCCCAGTTAAAACGAACATTTTTCTCCCAAACAGTTTGCAGCACACACACCACAAGCCCAACGCGTGGCGGCCAATCTCATACTCATATCCTATATTTGTGCCGTCAGCAGCCTAGTGGTCAGTGTATCCGCCTGGAGATGGAGTGTATCCGACGTTGAGTCCTTGGGATAGACTCTTTACACAATTTTCTTCATCATGTTTCGTCTGATGTGTTACACGTTTTGCCGAGGATAAATGTGGTATTGTGAGGCGCTTAGAGCATGGTGGTGACTGTGGATAAGCACTATATAAATTCTCTCATTCAACAATATCCCTCACCTGTCCTCTAACACGCTGGTCAGTGGCTGCACACCCTCCGTGTCCATCTGCTGGAGACGATTCGCTGATCGGACCGTGTTTTTCAGCAGCTGAAGACCCGCTTCATTGTTCAACTCCACCAACGACACCCTCTCCAACTGCTTTATCAAGCCCAAGTCAATGTCCTGGGAAAGAAAAAATCAATAAATCAATAATATATTTCTATAGCACCTAAAACGTCCACTTAAAAAGTGCTCTCATCATTATGATTGTGGTCCGGACTGTGGGACATATATTAGAGTTTATAAATAGAATGGTGATACGGTTACGTCTTTCTTTGCACACTAATAAATAATAAGTGGATGAATGAATCTACGCAGTAGTTCCCCCAAAAGGTCACAGAGCCGGGTTGTTTTTTTAGCTTCTCACTTCTCGACTCGTCCCATATTTCTGACCAAAACTATATATTGTAATTAATCCATTATAGCAACTCAACAATACCTCAGGAACGTGAGCACTATCCACATACTCCCCCCAGCATGGTGCCTCTGGTACCTGGTGAAAAGAGACATTTGTTTTTGATATTTTGTAATAAAATTGCTATGGAGTAGATGGTGGACAGAATCAGAATGAATGTGGGGAATTTTTGAGTTTATAATACATAGCATGAGGTGGCTAAAATGTGATCTTGAGAACATGATAATGATAGTATTTTCAACCTTTTTACTGTGCACACCAAATAAAACTTGCACAATATTTATTGTACAGAATGAATCTACGTCATAATATAACCACCTCAAGAAGTCAAGGCCTTGCCTTGCCTTGGATTATTGATTATTTGCTTCTGAGAAGCCTTCTTGGTCTATCCCCCCACATTTTCTGACTGCATTTGATTTGATCCAGATTTCAGAACAGATCTTGGTACACTCAAACTCAAAGCAGCAAGATGATAGATAGATTATAATAAAGTAAATTTATGTGAGTGTGTGATCAATATTGTTTAAAACTACGTAAGAAAGGTCCTTTTCCCGCAGGCCCTAGTGACTTATAGTTATAGTGGATAGAATGATGGGTGAAAATTAAAACCAGGGTTAAAACTTGCAGCCAAGTCAAAAGTCTAACAAGGATATAAAGCACAAGATATGATTATCCAAACCTTAGATGACATAATCCTATAGCATTGCGTTTTAGTAGCACATATTTCTCTCTGCAAAATACTTGTCGAACGACAAATCATTCTTTTCACAAGCGAAGCCATTGCAATGATTGCAATTAATTGCTAATTGCTCCAGCTGTTGCCTGTCAGTCAACTGTCTACTGTCTGCCGTCTGCTGTAACTGTCCTCGCCGTCGCCTGTAGCGGTTTGATTGATTAAAAAAAGTGGATTTTTAATGTCCCTTAGATTCATCAAACCCGACTCGATTGAGTACTAAAGTACCTAGATACTCAAAAGTCAGCAGAAAAATATTGGACCGGGCGCGCTCCACTCGCACACCAACACACATTAGTTAGGTCTAGGACTCGGATGTGCTGCGGTGTGTGTTGCTTTGACATTTGATACTACTGTACGAACCATAAGTGTCTTGTTCGAACTTCATCAATAAAAGAGATCTATCTATCTTTAGATACATATTCTAGAATTCTTAGCAGTGCAGGCAGGATATGCTTGGAATGAATACATTCTGCGAGTAAAACGTCTTCAACTGCAGCAAGACATTCCAGACTTTTCAGCGCCTATAGGGCTTATCTCGCTGCCACTGTCAACACAATGGGCTCTTACTCTTTCCATTCTTGGTTGCTGCTGTCAGTTTTTGTGATGCTAACACTAACAGGTAAGCAAAACATATTGGGAATCACACATTATTTCCTGGTATTAATGGAATTTATGTCTGTGTTTTTCTATCATTTCTCACGACAGAATTTTATGCAATTAGTTTCAGAAAATCATGCAAATAATTTTTTTCAGAAAAGGTCTCCTACAATTGCCCTTACAGTAAAGGTGAATTATTATGACTTTGTAAAGATAACCTGCTGCTTCCTTGTCAATTCTTTAATGAATTGCATTGATCCAGTGCGCTTGCCACTGTTTGCCACTCAGACGATTGAAAATTGGCATGTGAATGTGGTATGTGAAGCCCAAATATAGATGAACTTGTTATGTTGAAATGGCTGCACCACTTATCTTTAGGATTCTTTTGATCTGTCATTGTTTTAATGCTCTGTTATTGAGGTGTATGCTCCACGAATGAGAGATGTTTGACTCAAAAATGTCCCCGACTGCTGACATCTTCAAAGTAAAAGTGAAGACCTCCCTGGTCCATAATCTTCATAATAGAAGGCGGACCAGTATACATACAGAAACAGACTAAGCTGTCAATGGTTCACAATGTTGGTATTCTTTAGTTTTAACGCAGTGAATTGAATTGATCTAAGCTTGTTAGTAAAGACAGTGCTTCTATTTTTGCATTTATATTCATTGCAGGCTGCTCACATGGAAACCAACAAGAAAAAGACCCTGCCAATGGAATTGGTACAGGTAAGTTCTATATTTGGAGGAATTTGAGATTTTTTCCCGAGCCAAATGATTTTAATCATGTCATTTATGTTACTTTCTCTATGAACTCTATGTGTATTAATTGATTTTAAACTGAATGAAACTGAATTAATGAATGGCCTAATGTAAAATGTATGAAATGCGAGTTAGGCAGATAGAATTACGAAGTGGGTAAACCGCCCAGGGTACTGGGAGCGCTAGGCCTAAGTCGAGTTCGATTGGCCCGAATTTCGCGCATGCGCATCACAAACATTGTCTTCCTTCGTTCATTCGATATTCGACAT
Source organism: Dendronotus rufus (assembly GCA_032358575.1). Lineage (NCBI taxonomy): Eukaryota > Metazoa > Mollusca > Gastropoda > Nudibranchia > Dendronotidae > Dendronotus > Dendronotus rufus. The sequence continues at coordinate 6,622 of JAULCB010042294.1, read as the reverse complement.
TCACCAGTGAAAGAAGATTCTTTTTACCTGCTGCTGTCAAATTATTTTAAACCACTGTCTTTTTATTATTGCTTTGAATAATTTTTGTTCGATGTGAAGATTATTATGTATTTATGTTATTTATTGTTTGCTGCTTTTCGACATAACAATGTACCTTTTTAAGGACAAATAAAGATTATCTTATTATCCCGCTCAACTAAACGCAAATCAGTTTTTTGTCTGCACTAAGTACTTTTGTTTATGACAGCGACGAATGATCGTTGGTTTGAGTACTTAACCACACCCTCACCCAAATCATACACTACGACTATGATCATTGTTCTCAAAGAAACTGGGAGTAGGTTAAGTCTCTTGGTCACTGACGTAAAAATAGAACCTGACAATAGCCTTTCTTTCAAAAGGTCACTGGCGCTCCAAGTAACCTTGGCGGTACACACAGCGCGAGCAATCTATTTTAAAGATTTCTTCGCGCATGCGCCATATGATTTGCAGGTTTGTTTACATCTACTGCCATCCGCCATTATCGCTCTGTCTACCATCGGCCTAGAATTATGCAACAATGATTATTTCATTAGTGATGGATTGAATTCTTTTAATTAATGATTTCTTGCATCGGCAGTCTAGCGGTCAGCATATCTGCCTGGTGATCGAAGGGTAGAGGGTTCAAATCCTGACTGTCTCCATATTGAGTCCTTGGGAAAGGCTCTTTACACTAATTTTCCTCAACCTATCAGAGACGGATTTAAAATTTGGAGGTCCCACCAGTTTCTGATTTTGACAACGTTCTAAAATTTGTAACGCACCTAGATGCTATCATTTATAATCTATTTGATGTCACAGAATCCGTTCCTAAAATTGTTGTTGTGGTTCTGAGTCAGCCGGATGCCTACCATGTCGCTCGAGCCGAAGCTTTCAGGGAACATTTCATGGCACAAGACCAAGACCTTTCGCATGGGGTAGGTGTTAATTTGACACACTTCCAAGAAAAAAAGTAATGATAGTTCATAATATACAAACCTCAGGTAACGGTAACCTGACATTGAATGTAAAAGGTAAATGAGAAAGAAGAAAGGAAGCCAATGTTGTTATCCTATTTCACTTGTTTTTATCTATAACTGTAAATTGATTATACAGTATTTCGAAAAATAATTCTTTTTGCATTTTCTTTGACAGTCTGACAGGGTACGGCTGCTATTCGCTCATGAACATCTTGTGGATTGGGCTGGTTCATGGAACATCATCAACCTTGTGTCACCGTAAGTTTCTTTTTTTTTTCTGCACAGTGGGCTGATCACCTGCTTGCTGTAGTTCTTGATTCATATTATTTCCCAGCTCTGTGTTTTGTCAAAGGTGGTTATTATTGGGGCATCTATCTCCATTCACTATTTAAGACTGGGCATGGAGCTGGGTGCTGACACTGCAAAAGCGGTATAATAGGAAAAGGATAACAACAAAAACCCAAGTTTTTCTTCTACTGCTTTATCCCCAGTACTTTTCTTTATATATATTCTCTATCTTATGTCTTCTTTTGTGTGTGTTTTCATCTATTGTATCAGGGCCTGGTGTGTGATCAATGCATGCCAGTAGGACATGTAAAGAGGAGATTGGAGGAAAGAAAAAAACAGCCATGATTGGATAACAAATGAATCCTTATCAATATCAATGACAGAACAAGAGCTCTGAAACAGACCCTAGATAGAAAAGTCAAAAAGAGGCGGTTCGCCTCCATGAAAACAATATTCCTGGTAGAAAAGAAATCAGAGAACCAAAAAAGGCAAGGCGGATGAAAATGGAAAAGCTTCTGAAAAATATGAGACAATAAAAAAACATTGAACGTTTCAGGTTGCCCTTGCTTTAGTGACTGTATTAATATTATGATACCATGGTCTTGTTCTCCTCTCTCTCTCCTGCCACAGCTTGATGGAGGTGTATGAGGAAGAGAGTTTTGACTGGGCGTTTGTCTGTGAGGACGAGACCCGGATTGACCCCAACCTGCTGCTGAAGTTATTGGCCACCTACGACCACAAACAGGTGAGGCAGGATGAAATCATTAGAACATTACCAATTACCATTTGTCTCATCCAAGATATAACTGATTATTTGTTTATGAGAGATTATGTACGACAATCTATGAGAATAAACACATTCTTTTTCTTGATTAGTCTTTTGCCAAAAATACAATGGTTTCAACATTTACATACAAGATTACAAGTAATACAAAATGATGAGTATTAATGGTATTGGTACTAACTAGAAGTGATAACATATTAATATTAAATCTTTATTGTCCATTTAAAGAAATTATTCATTCAGTCACAATACATCATATTATTACATTGCCTGCTCCCCCAATCTTGTCTTCATATTACAGAGACATGTTATCATACTTGCATAAACACACACACACACACATACATAATTTCAAACTGACATGGCTTTTTAAGTTTAAGTTTTCTAATCTTTCGTTAATAATAATAAAGAACACATTCATTTGCCCTATTGTTATGTTTGGGAATGCAGAAGAAGTAATCTTTGTTTCATCCCCGCACTGCTCTGCGGCTGACATACGGGTTATTCTGGTCTTAATTCGGAATTTAACACAATTTTGGGACAATAAAGGCAAATTTTATTCTTTATTGTATTGTATTGTATTTTTATGTTTTCCAACAGAAACTTTTCCTCGGCAGATCCCTGCAGGACAGTAGTACAACCATCATCCACCATTTTGCTTTTGCAGACAACCCTTCTCAATTTTCTTACCCGGATGTGGGAGCTGGCTTTGGTCTCAGCATTGGCCTGTTGAAGAGGTGGGTTAGAGCCTTTGGTCTTGTTTTTATTAAAATTGGCACAGTGGGCTGATCACCTGCTTGTCGTAGTTCCTAATCCATAGTAATTCCCAAATCTGTGTTTTGTCAAAGGTGGTTATTGGGGCATCTACCTCATCCACCATTTTAAGACTGAGCATGGAGCTGGGTGCCGAGACTGCTAACGCGGTATAAGGCATTGGATAACAAAACAAATTATGAAAATTGTTGACCCCTTAGCTGCTTCGCCCGTGTCTCAGATGGGTGCTCTAGTGTCACTAATTTGCATATGGTCCGAGTCTCAGACAGGCTAGTGACGTGCGCGACAAATTTCTAAGTTATCATTGACAAAAATTTGAAATAGCAGGGGAAAACCCGTTCCCTAGGAATATTTGGACCAACAAGCGGTCAGAAGGTTATCCTTTTAACTCGCATCATTCTTTTCATTTTTATCTCTGCGCTGTAGGACTATAACTTTGGCAGTGTGCTCTTTTGAAAGAGGCAAAATAATTTTTTTTTAACAATTCACCTCAGCGTTTATTAATCCATTTCAATTTCTATTCACAGATTGCACGACAGATTAGAATCTGGTAAAATGAAGACCGACTTCACCATTGATGCCAAACATGAGTTCGCTCTTTTTGTCTGGGAGGATGGGAACGGGACGACCTTGACAAACGTCCCCCGTCTGTGTTTTGCCGATGAAAGTTCAAGGCCAGATTGTATAACCCAGCAGCCAATCAAATTCCCAGCCTGTGGAACGCCTGTCCCTAAAGAGGATTTGTTTGTGGCTGTCAAGACGTGTCACAAGTTTCACGACACCCGGTGTAGGTGGATATATATATATATATATATACTTTCCGTTTATTTATCTCTACTTTTGTACCATAGAGTCGACTAAAATAATTTGGAGTGCTTATTCCTGCCGTACGGCAAGCGGCAGAATGAAGGTCAGCCAACGGAGTGCTTATTCCTGCCGTACGGCAAGGATAAGATCGAACAAGGGTTTATGGTTTTAGAGTTAGGGTCTGTACGGCAGAAATAAGCTTCGCGTCTATTCCTGCCGTACGGCAGAAATAAGGTCGGCCAAAATTATTATTTAAAAAAAGATTAGTGAATCTTATTTTAAAAAGAATATTCATTTTAAGTAATCTTTCAAAGTATTTTCTAATTAATTTATTAAATTCTGATCTAATTTGAACCCAGAAATATTAACATAACTCTTAAATTTTTGAAATAATCAATCGTAGAAGATCAAAAAGATGCCTTAGTCACCCCCCATTTGAGGGTAACATGACTTTATCTACCAAACTTAGAATATTTGAATCATGTTCTGTAAGATAAGTGGCGTCGGCAGCCTAGTGGTCAGCGTATCCGCCTGGAGATCGAAGGGTCCAGGGTTCGAATCCCGACCAGGTCCGACGTTGAGTCCTTGGAAAGGACTCTTTACACGATTTTTCTCATCCTATCGGAGACGGGTGTAAAATTCGGAGGTCCCATTGGCGCTGGACTTCCGGCGATAACAGACGTGGTTTTTTCTCAGCTGACGAAATTTCATCATTGTATTTCCACATCTGTAAACCCAATTTCCGAAAGGATGACCAAAGTTTTATTTTATTATTATTTTTTAATAAGGTCATGTTACTTTTTAAACTGGACCGCAAAATCTCTGGCATGTTTATTAGATATAGTCATGTTACTTTTTTTAACTGTAGACCGCACAAATCTCTGGCAAGTTATTTGAAGCCCACTCCCATTATTTGTATCTATTGACAACTCCAGTGCCAGTGGTGAAAGCAACATGGGCCAAGCAAGCGTCAGACATCGTGTTCTACAGCGAAGTGGAAGACAAAGCTATTCCTACCGTCAACATCCATGTGCCCAATACAGAGAGAGGTAGGCATTATTTTTTGGCCATTTACTTTCTCTGAGAAGGGGTTTTGGATTTGTTTTTTTATTAAATGATTTTAAATTTAGAGATTTTGTCATTGCAAGTGACCTTACACCGAAAGGTACGAAAGGTTAATTGATCAAAAAAGAAAGAAAGAAAGTCATTGCAAGGGACGCTTGTCTTCAACTGTCACTAAGTTTGCTTATATTAACATGTCTCTGTAACTGTAATATTATGAAGTATTGTGACTAAATGACAAATTTGTTTTAATGGACAGTAAACAATTATTTATCATTATTAATTCGGTCTATTGGTCTCCCTCTACATTCGTTTTGATGATTGGTCTCATTGCTTACCTCCTTGGGCCAAACTTTTCTCAAGGTTTCCTGGTTTGTTCTTATCGGCAAAGATGTCAATGTTCTTCCTCTTTGTTGGTAACCCTGTGTGTGTCCGTGGAAGAATAGGCCTACTTTGTCTTGTCTTGGTAATTGGTAAAACAGTCTGATGTTGAATCTATTGAAGTTACTATTTGAGTTATTTCCCTTGGCTCACTATTTGCGAAGCAGTGACTCTTTTGGACCCGAGACCGAGAAGGGTGGTGTCGAATGAAATCGAACCAACTTTGAAGAGGACTTGGTCCTTGTATGATTGTCGTTGACGAAAATAAGAAAATTTACAGATGTGCTGCACAATGGAAGCAATTTCAACTCAAATCAGCCCAACGTCTCCCAAGACCTTGAACTTTATTGATGTTTTTCCGTTGAATTTCAGGCCACTGTGGTAAAACCAATCAGCCGTATGTCTCCCCAAGGACTTGATATAAACTTAATGGTTTTTTTAACGTTTGAATTTCCTCAGGCCACTGCGGTAAAACGATGGCTATAATCCGCCGGGTGGTGGCCAACCAGGGAAAGGGCCACCCGTGGTGGTTACTGATAGCGGACGACGACACCATCATCAACCTGGACAGGCTGCGTCTGCTGCTGGCCTGCTACAAACACCGACACCCCATCGCCTTGGGGGAGCGCTACGGCTACGGCCTGTTCCGGAGCAGGGGTTACGACTACATCACAGGTGGAGGCGGGTAGGTGGTGCTTGTGGGGATCTATGTGTTATGCGTTATCCAAACCTGTAAATCTTCAGCCAATTGTCTGATTTCAGACAATCTCAATTTAAGGAACTGCTTGATGTTTTTTTTTTTTTTGCAGTATTGATTGGAGGTATAATAATCCCTTACCTGAAGTGTGAACAATTTTCAGACAATTTTGTGATGAGTCATTTACAGGTCTGGTTATCTCCATGACGTGGAGATGCGCTATATAAATGTTATCCATTATTATTATTATTATTATTATCGTGTTTTGTAATCCTTTGTCTTATACCGCTTTTGCAGTATCGGCGCAGCAGTTCTTGATCCGTAGTAGTATTTCCCAGCGCTGTGTTTTTGTCAAAGGTGGTTATTGGGGCATCTACCTCATTCACCATGATTTAAGAATTGAGCATGGAGCTGGGTTGGTGCCGACACTGCGAAAGCGGTATACGGCAAAGGATAACAAAACAAAACAATATTTTCTTGCCATTTCTCATATTTGTAGATCTTAAGTTGATTAACACATGACACAAATTTAAAAGAGATATGCTTAAACCTTACACCGAAAGGTACAAAAGGTAAATTGATCAAGGATGAAAGAAAGCATAAAAACTTTTTGAAATTAGGCTAAAAATCGCAGAGTCAGGGCAACAGACTGGTCCAGCAGTTCCGGGGCTGAAAGAGTTAACTTTTGAAAAGGGAGAAGTATTCAGTAGTCGAGGATCAACAAGTAGTAATAGTTTGTTTGTTTGTTATCCACTACCTTTTACCGCTTTCGCAGTGTCGGCACCCAGCTTCATGCCAAGTCTTAAATGGTGAATGAGGTCGATGCCCCAA
>JAULCB010042183.1:0-10941 GCA_032358575.1 Dendronotus rufus | reverse complement strand
TCAATAGTATAATAGTCCCTTATCTGAAGTCTGGACAATTTTCAGGCAATTTTGTGTTGGGTCATTTACAGGTCTGTATTCTTTAATTTCGATCTTGCTCTTGGAATGTTAACCCTTTACCCCTCAGGATTGATTTTCAAAATTGCCTTCTATCCTTCACTTAAAACTCCGCAAAAATAGATACTGACAATTTATAAAAAATCATACAAAAAAATCTATCCATTCAAACACTGAAATTTGAAGGGAATAAAGAAAAATGGTGTTAAATTGATATGCTCATTTAATTACAACATAAGATTGACATCCAGGGTCCAAAAAAAATTCAAACGTGTGGGATGGAACAAATCACCTCAATTATTCACAAGATCTCGGTGAAATCGAGCAAAACATTCACCCTGGCACAGCTCACACCCATACAGTCTCATGAGCTCTGCCTCTACTACTATACTGCTTATGTTTTCTGTAATAGAGAGACAAGCGAGTTTCCGACCATGCATCCTGATAAGTTGCCGGTTGCATCTCTAAATGCTTGAAGAATTTCTTCCATGGCTAAAAAACAGCCACAAAAACGGTCAAAAACTTCTTCTAATTCCACGGTCCGTAAATCTCAGTCGATTTCCACGAAAAAAATATGTAAATTTAGTTCACTTCCGGGCGACCAACGCTGTCTCGCAAAAGTCCGCGAAGCATGCGTTGATTTGCGGTGATCGCCGAAAATAAACGTTAGGTAGAGTGAGGGCGTAACCTGCGGCGACTGCGAGGTGCTCTCTAGGCAGCGACGTGCGGCGACTGCGAGGGGTAAAGGGTTAAGTGATTTGGGTATGTTGGGGGAAGTCGTAAATCAACGCTTTATTCGGCGAGAATGGATAGCCATAAAACCTTCGTACGTCGCTCATGCTATAGAAAATTCATTAATTTCGATCTCTATATGGTTGAGATCCGGGCTCGATACAGGAAACTCGATTTGTCTTCGGTCTCCGTTTTTGGGCATCATTGCATGCTTATTCGGTCATCTTTTATTGCGATTTAACTTAAAACGAATTATCTAGACTAGACTGATCAGTAAGACAACTTTCTACGCTATCTAGATGCTAGTTTTGATGACTTTAACTTTAACAGAATCATTTGCATATTAATCTAGCTTTTATACTCCAGTAAATCATAGATATTTCTACTCTTCTTTCCTCTGACGTTTACAGACAACACTTTTAGATTCATCTGTTATTTGTGCTGACCTAATTGACTTAGATCTAGAGACTTCTGAATTAAAGCAATGGAAAAGTGTAATTAAAGCAAAAATATGAACAAATTAAGACTAAGGGGGTGGTTGGCAAGGCTGCAATACGTTATTAAGACTAAAAACACAGATAGCTTGGTTAGTGATGGCTACCAGTAGTTTTCAAGGAGTGGATAACCCTTGATCATAGACCATATCAAGCAACAAGTTACTACAGGGTGTCCAGGGAAGTGATTTTATTTTCCAGGTCCGATAAAAAAAAGCCGGATTTTGTTATTTTTCTCGCACTTTGGGTTCCCGTGCGTCAGGATTTAGAGAACCGGTCGTTGCGTCACTAGCTTTTTCCGGATGTATCGGGCTAATGCGAGAGAAGCAAGTTGCCCGACCTTACCGCTGGTATCGATATACTACTGTTTTCGTTATCACTTTACTATGTTAATATCGTAATCGGGAGCGTAATTTTGTACCGGAATGATAAAATCTCGATTCGTTGCCTATTGCCTACTTTCGCTTTCAAATTTCCGGTAGCAATTCGATTGATTTTTGTTCGTTACTTTGACCCGGTTTTTCTTCGATCTCGATTTTCGGGCGTGATTGCATGCTTATTCGGTCATCTTTTATTGCGATTTAACTTTAAAACACTCAGAATCGGTGAATTGTCTTGAGTGCGCTAGGTTCTGTCTAGTCCAGACTGAACAATTAGACAACTTAACTTTCTATAGATGCTAGTTTTGATGGTTTTAACCAAATAATTTGCATATCTAGCTGATACTGATACTCCCTTAAATGACGGATATTTGGTAATTTTTATGAAAATCATATAGATTCCTTTGTTTTTTGTCTCTACTTTTCCTTTGACTTGGACTTTGAGCCTTTTTCATGGAGTAAAGCTCTAATATGACTTATACAGACAGATAGGCCACTTTTAATTTTAGCTGGAATTTAGATTCATTTGTTATTTGTGCTGACTTAGATCTAGAGTCTAGAGACTTAAAACAATGATAAAGTGTAATTTTAATTCTGAGTGGTCTAAGGGCCCAAATTTTTGTGAATAGTTGGTAGAAGATATTAAGGATAAGAGTAAATTTGCGTGCCACCGTCTTGGAAACAAATTATTATCACTGGCCAATCGCGTAAAAAAAGCCCTCAACAGCCACATGGCTATACAGTAAGAACACATTATCACTCGAGCAAGCATGGGTCACAATCAATTCTTTTCTTTGCTGTGTATCACAATAATTTTAATGATTTGCCCCCTTTTTATGAAACCGGTACAATATTAGTTGTGTCGTTGGTTGGGTTTATTTATTGTGAATAAAATGTTCCAATCTGAGGTAGGATTTTTTTGGGTTGGATTTCCCTGGACACCCTGTACTAAGACACACTGCCAACTTTTGTGTTTGATCTCTTATTATGCAATTTCCGCAATATTGGCTATGTTTATTATAAGTAAGTTATGACTTAGACCATAAATTGCCACGACGCGTTAGTGTTCCATATTTTATTTTTGAAAGGTTGGCAGCTATGTTGCCTTTCTCTCTTTCTGGAATATGCTGTCCTTTGTTTTACTTGATATGTTCAATCAGTTGAGACTAACTAAAAACAACTCTCCTCCTCACTTCTATGCTACTGACTGTTTACAGAACATATTTCTTTCAGACTAATGATGGAACTTTTTGCACTAAATAAATGAATTTAAATGAAAATGTGACAAAGCAGATTATTGAGCAGATTTGGTAATAGTTTTCAATGGTTCTGACAATTCTTTTCCCCTTCGGCAGTCCTCTGTTACCTTTGGTGTTTTCCTTGTATTCTTGAACTTCCGAAAAGCTACAGATTATAAACAATCGTCGCCCCAAAAGTTTGAATTTATGGGAATGTGATTGTTACTCTTAATATAATTGACATCGCTTGCTAATATTGCGCCATCTATTTTGATCATGACTTCAGACTCGAGCTGAAAATTGCAGAGGGTACATTATAGCTATGGCTTTATTTCACCATTCTTGGTTTCATTTGTTTTATGAATGGTGTCACTTTTGTTGCAGGTTTCATGGTGGTTATAGTCCACAACGTTAAGGTTAATTTTGAATTGAAATCCTTCATTTGTAATTTTGAACTTGTTTTCAGCTTATGAGTAAAATGGCTCCTCTTTTGGGAAAAGCGATCACAGAGCGAGACTTCCTCCCAAGATTTGCTGAAATGTGTACAGATCCTTTGTTTCATGTTCGGAAGGTAGGTAGATTGTATGCATTACTCTAAAATAATACTGCAGTCCACTAATACAGTAGCCACCTCCTAAAAGCATGCTGTCAGTCGGACCGAATATTGTTATACAATTAATTTGTATTCCTAAACATAATCTCTGTTAAACATTTGTTTCAAACTCTTGATCACCGATACTTTTTACGTTATGCACACATTTTTGCTTGTAGCACTACTACTCAATCACTGCGGTGCACGCAGCGCATTATCGTGAGTGATGGCGCTCTTTATGACGTCATTGATTAGTCCAGCCAACCCCTCACTCATGCAGTCGAGACTGGCGATCAATAATAAATCAGTGCTGATAATCCGCGGATTTCCGCTTTTTTGTAATTCCGTGGATAATTAAAAAATATATATACTGAGAGGAAGGTGGTGGATAGCAAGGCTGCAACAACTGAGGGGTTTTAACTGAAAAACGCAGGTAGCGATGACTACTACTGGTTTTCAACGAGCAGAAAACCCTTTTAGCTTTAAAACTGTCATGACTCGCGAGCCCCTGTAGGTTGATTCTGCTTTTTCAGTCCCATGATTCTTCTTTTGGAATGCTGTGGGTAGGCACCTCTGTAATTATCAGAGCTTTTTCCAACATTTCCGTCACTGAATCAATTAAAACATTTGTTTAAAATATATCATAGTAAATTGAATAGGATTTCCTTCTCTTTGAAAATGTTAGATTTTAAGCAAGAATATGAAAAAATTGTGCTGAGAGGAAGGTGGTGAGCTTTTTTTGGTAAGGCTTTAACAACTGAGGGGTTTTTAACGACTAAAAAAACTCAGGTAGCGATGACTACTAGTGGTTTTCAAGGAGCAGAAAGCCCTATAGCCTTAAAACGAGCCCCTGGTTTTCGGTAGATTGATTCTGCTTTTTGGTGTCCACTGGTGGCACATGTTGCAAAAGAAAAATTCAGACTTTTTGACTTTTACTTTTACCTGCAGCTCTGAATTATTTTTTAATCTTTGGGTTGGGGCGCGCACAGAAAATGTTCCTCTTTTTTTACTTTTTCTCATCATCAGCACTGATAAATATAGTCTCGCCTCCTTACACACACGGACATTGGTACACACACACATAGTGTAGAGGGAATTACTTGGCTTTTAGTTTTGTAGGGCTAGGCTAGGGTGTTGGTCGAGGCGACCACTTCGGTACTTCGTTGAATGTATCCTTTGTTACAAAGACAAGGAGGGGATTACGGGTATTTCAACTGGCCTCGTAGCTGACTTCTCGTTGAATGTGACTTGAAAACTTCATCGGAATCTGAGTAGTTGAGAAGAAATGATTTTTGCTACAAGACCCTTATTTTAGCTCACTGGCAAAGCAGTTCATGAAAAAGCTTAAGCGGAGTTAACACTTAACCTTTCTACTGTGGGAACAGATTAATTTCCGCTCGCTCACTCTCGCACACGCAATGCAGGTCCTACGGGAACTGGTTATTTTCGTCTTGCTCGCTCTTGCACGCACATATCTGGATATTGTCGCCCGACGCTGTAGTGGACATAAGATCGCGTACAATGGAAAATTTAACTTTACACACAAAAGTTTTCCCCGCTTACCCTCAAGTACTCCCCTCCAATCATTTTGCTTGAAACAGTCCTGTGACTAGGATGAAATAGACAGAAATCTCGAAAGGGTCCAGTAACAGCGAGGAGAGAATTTTATCTTTTTACATCAATAAAAACAGTATTTTTTGTCCTAATTGATGAATTAATTGTCCACATAAATATATTTTAATTTGTTATTCTGAGTTCTTCAATTTGATTGAAATGTGTAATTATTGCAATAAAACCAATTTTGTATATCAATAGTTTCCTTACAACACAGCAGGAGGTTCCTTGCTATTATTTTTTTGCGGGAACTGGAGCTCCATTTCAATAAGTGCTTGTTCATTCTTCTATATCGCAATAAAATATTAGTGTAACAGTGAAAATTGGGTATGAATCGTATCACTTGTAAAATATAAAACATTCTTGACCTGCGAGCGGAATGAAGTTAAGACTTAAGTGCTGGGCTGCACGTGGCAAAACTTTACCAAATTCTATTAACTGTCCAGGTCGACAGCAGTTGCCGCAGTTTAAAACCACACCAATTCTCTTCCTTAACCCTTTAACAGCTGAATCAACAAATGCACTTGTGGAATTGCCTGAACAATGCACATCAAATTGAGCGTTATGTTTTATTTCTAAGTTCTAAAAAAAGCTGGGATGATTTTTCTATTCATAACTACAACTTTTGCCTTTTAACCCTTAGGCTCTGCTATCACCCGGGCATTTACTGCGGTAGAAATTGAAACCACAGTGATCTCCTCTTCCGGTAAATACGAAATCGCTTTCCTTTCAATTTTATCTTGTGCAATTTGGCGCAAATATTTTTATCGGCAGAAGAGAGAATATATTGAGGTGGAGGGATATGAAAAGCGCCCAATAACGTTAAAATTAGGGTAAAAGAAGAAAATACCTGGCGTAGATGAATGCAAATAGTGACAGACCTGTAAATCTTCAGACAATTTTCAATTCAAATCAAGGTGCTGCTTGAATTTTTCTCTTTTTATTTTCATTATTGATTAGAAGTCAGTAGTATAATAGTCCCTTATCTGGAGTCTGGACAATTTTCAGACAATTTTGTCTTGGGTAATTTACAGGTCTGTTAGTGACTACTCTGTCAGCGGAAATGCAGATTCACATGTTTCAATAGGCCCTTATTAGACTCGGTTGATTAAGTTTGTCTTTTTCTGCAGCATTCGTCTTGTGTGTTTGATATGAAATTTTAACCCTTTCATTGCCACTGATGAAATAATCGTAACTTCCGATGTGGTTTCCAATTGCCACTGTTGACTGTAATCGTATCTTTACATAGCGCACTTAAAAACCCAATTAAAAATTGTACTGGTGATTTTGTTTTCACTTCGATATCTCAACATTTTGATAGGTTTTTAGCAGTGTTTCCTGTTTGTTCTCTGTTATTACTTGTCAACATGGATTTTAATGCTCATGTTTCTATAAGGCATCTTGATTCTGCTTTTAGCGAGGATGTAATGTAGTACATTCTATCCTCTATCCAGAATTTTAAAAATCAATCATTGCTTTCAATTTTTCCCCCCGAATCAAGTCAGTTTTCCGAAAGTCTATGAAATCGGTGGCAATTGGAAACCGTTGGTGAAATTTGCATGGCAAAATTTTTATATGAATTTAATAAAATAATCCGGTGAATTTGTAATTTGTAATATTTTCCATGCGCTGGTTGTTAATGCTGTGATCCAATGGATCTAGAAGTAGAAGGCATGTACATCAACTGCACCCTGGTAGGATTATGACACATACTGTAAATAACAAACAAAAAGTAGTTTTATTTTAATGCGATTTCATTGTCTGCAAACTTTTTAGTCTTAATGAATGGCACCCCGCAACTGAAAAACTGAAAAGTTAGCGGTCTCTGAGTATCTTACTAAACACTCAACTGCAGTGTTACCTAGCCTAGGGTTCTCATAAATCATGCATTAAGGCGGTGGCTACTATATCATTTCTCTTTTTCATTGATCACTACTTACCATTAGTAAAAATGTTGTATTTCTGCATGTTTTGATTGTTTTCTTTCATAACAGCAAACCAATCTCAATATTCAACAGAACACGTATGACGTTTTTAGTTCTGTCATAGATGTAGAGAGACTGGAATAGCCAAATGGCTGACACCTATAACTTCTTGTCCTATTAATAAATCACTGGGCCTTGGCTATTATCCAGATGGCCAGAGAGCGAGGGGTGATAATAGACAATAAAACAAACCTGTCAAAACTATTTCTCCGAGTCGCCCTTTTGTTCGACTGGTTAGTGGAGTATGAAAAATTATAGTCTTGTATTTGGTCTTTCTGGTTGTTTTTGGTAATTGGCATAGTTTGTCTATTCTTTAGCCTGGGTTTATTCTTTGTTGAATGAAGAAGTCACAAGGTCTGTCCGGGCTCAGTAAGATAACAAATCCGAACTGCGTTTGACTCGGTCTGAGAGCAAATTATTTTTGTGGTGCGTGCATCTTTGTTCACATTCCATTTTCTACTCATTTCATTTTTAGGTCTGTGCTGCAAACTTTGGTGAGGTCTCAAGTGTTGTGGGAGTAAAGAATTGTGAAGAGATATTGGTGAGTTTTCTTACAGATTGAGAATTTTTTATAAAATCCATCAATTGTTGTGAGCCCTAATATTTAAGGCCGATTTTTTTCTTCCCTTTACATATTTTGCTGGTATACGATTAGAGGGGGGGAGGGATCAAGGTTCATAAGAAAAATGATCCAAATACGATGTAGGACTGACTATTTGTTCGTGTACAAAATGGGTTGTAAATTGTTAAATTATTGTTGTACAAAATGGGTTGTAAATTGTTAAATTGTTGTTGTACAAAATGGGTTGTAAAAAGTAGCAAGCCTGGTAATATTTTTTTCTATGTGAAATTTTAGTTGCCTCGGTTCTACCTCTTGTGTGAAGACGGTGTGTGGGGAGTGAGAAAAGCCTGCGCAGAGTGTTTCATGACAGTGTCTTGTGCTTGCTCCCTGGAGACAAGGAAGAATGAGCTGGCCAACCTTTTCGTCAACCTCCTGTGTGATCATTCACGATGGGTAAGAACGATGCCTAAATGATAACACTGATTGCTAGTTGTAACTCGTCACTTTTGTAAAGTTTTTATGTGACGGAAGGGAGAAGAAATTAGCACACAAGGGTGTTTTAGAAATCTTATGAAGTTAATTTTCTTTCCCAAAGAATGAAATGTAAATTTATTTGATGGGAGGAGAAATATGCACATAACTATAACCATGTTTAAAAAAAATCCTTTGTTAATGTGGTTGTTACAATAAAGTTTTGAATTGTTCCAGGTACGAATGTCAGCTTTTCAGCATCTTGGGCCATTTATTTCTACATTTGCTGATTCTGAAGAAACATGCTCTTACGTTGATGAAAATGGTAGTTTGACACTAGAAAGGTAATTTCTATGATAGAAAAGAACTTATGCCTCAACTTGCACTCTAGAGTAGTCGTAATTAAATGAATCACAGGTCCAAATTAATATTGTACTGTCTTGTCTAGACTATGTTACCAGAGTAATTTTCTCAGATATAATATAACATATTTGTTAGCCAGCTTTTGTCGTCTTAAGCAGTTACTGTCTGGCCCAATCTTGATACAATGCTTTCAGTATTGGACAGAAATGTGTGGAATTTGTTTATCGATAGAATGGGGATGCTCAAATGTCGGCTTGAAGGACGTGTTATTCTCAGCCCTTTTTTCTTTGCACACCAAACATTTTTCAGTGTTTTCTTTAATCAAATGAATGAATCTATGTCATAGCTCCCCATAAGTTTCAGCCATGGGTCGTTTTGATGGCTTCTGGGTTTGTCCCACATTTCTGACCATATCGATTGTTAATTGTAATTTTGGTTTTTGCAACATTCTCTGACAAATATCCATTATCTCCTCCTCCTCAGTTTTTCTATAGAGGAATTTGAGTCCCTCCGAAATCAGGACCCCATTGACAATGATCCTAAAGATTTACAAGGAATACTGCAGCTCAAATCCTTGGACCCTGTAGGCAGTCAGACTGAGTCTGACACAGATTCAGACTCTTCAGACGAAATTATTACTGTCTGTGAAAGATTAGATGAAGCAATGGATATAGAAGATGATGAGCCCTATCAAAATAATGACGCCAAGTCAGAGGTACCAGAATCTTCTCTGGAGGAACTTAGGGCTATATCATTATCCGACAGTAAAGGCAGTGGAGACCATGTAGATTCTGAAGCCAATATATCACAAAAGTCGGCAGGTTGGGGTGAAGTAGGTACAGGGGTAGCTTTAAATCCTGTCTGTGATGATAGTCGGGGCTCGGAGCAACTGGCTCCCTCGCCGGCTGGTGAAGATGGTGACAGTGGGGCAGCTAAAACTAGTGATAGCAATGACGGCTCTGTGCCAGAAAGTAGTGATATGAACGAAGAATGCACGATACCCGTTTCTCAGGGCTGGGATGGCAACCAGTCTAGTGGAGACTTTATAGCTCAAGCATCCAACGCCGATTTGGATTGTACAAATTCTGCCTCTACCACAACTGTGATTCCCGAAACAAATGATCCTTCAAGTGTACCCGCCAGTTCAGACAACACCTTTAATAACTTCCTGTATTGGCGATCACCTCTACCCGAAGTCAACATAGATTTTGACCTGATCAATAGAAAACCCACCAGCATTCACGTCGTTGAAAAGTTAAAAGACAAATCCCTCAACGCAGGTGACAGTTCGTACGGCTCCTACCAGACCTTTCATTCTCGTGACGCCGGTTTAGTCGGCGGCGACAATGCGACCAATTCTAGCTTCAACCCCAACAGCAGCATAAGTGCTCTTCACACGGCCAGTGTCAACACTGTCAGTGACGCAGCAGAGGAGACCATGAACATAGGCAGCACTCACGTTCTTGGCCAGCACTTCGGGGAGAGGCATTTGGCCGTTGTCGACGGAGTGGTTCAAGGTAGGAACTAGATTTTATTGACAGTTTGAGTCAATTTTTTTTCCATATTCATACTTACATTTATATTTGACAATGGTGGAGCATTTAGCAATCAGTGCAATTGCTCCGGATATCTGCCTTGCCTTTTATGTCGGAGTAAGGTCGATAAAGTAAAACATTTTCCTCTTAGTTTAGGAATACTTATTTCTCAAAAGCTGGTTGTCTTGAAATCATTGTGTGGCAGTGTGTAATAAGGTACATACATTATATTTGTTTCCCCCTCTAGATTTGAGTACCAGCAATTTAGGTTTTGTGGATGACCTGCCTTCTCTCTTGGATATGGTGTTGGATGATGCCACCTTGGCTCAACAGCAGGTATTACATTTTATTTGTGTTTCCATTCTATTGTTCTCTTGTAACAGTTCAACCATTTGCTTGATCTTGTTTTTTTTTTCATGGTGTACCGCAAGATAGAATCGGGGTTTATACATAGCATGAAGCCGGCGGGTGATGAAAGCAACTTTCCTGATAACTAAAATGCAAATATGAAAGGTCTTGGTTTGCTTGTGTGTACATCTTTCAGATTTGCTCTGATTTCAGACTTATTTTTACTATCCAAGTAAACTGAAAAGCCATTAATTTTCGTTTCCACATTCAGGGTGTCCAGGGAAGTCGGATTTTGGTCGGACATTTTTGTCCAGGTCATTTTGGTTGTATTTTTTTGATTTTTTGATTTTTCTCGCACTTTGGGTTCCTGTGCGTCGGGATTTAGAGAACCGGTCGTCGCGTCACTAGTTTCTTCCGTATGTATCGGGCTAATGCGAGAGAAGCAAGTTGCCCGACCTTACCGCTGGTATCAATATACTGTTTTCGTTGTCACTTTACTATGTTAATATCGTAATCGGGAGCGTAATTTTGTACCGGAATGATAAAATCTCGATTCGTTGCCTATTGCCT